>CM051237.1:4131656-4169156 GCA_027917425.1 Gastrophryne carolinensis
GGCTATATACTATGGTTTATGGATATATATATATACTGTGGTTATGGCTATATACTATGGTTTATGGCTATATATATATATACTGTGGTTATGGCTATATACTATGGTTTATGGCTATATATATATATATATATATACTGTGGTTATGGCTATATACTATGGTTTATGGATATATATATATATATACTGTGGTTATGGCTATATACTATGGTTTATGGATATATATATATATATATATATATACTGTGGTTATGGCTATATACTATGGTTTATGGATATATTATATATATACTGTGGTTATGGCTATATACTATGGTTTATGGATATATATATATATACTGTGGTTATGGCTATATACTATGGTTTATGGATATATATATATATACTGTGGTTATGGCTATATACTATGGTTTATGGCTATATATATATTATACTGTGGTTATGGCTATATACTATGGTTTATGGCTATATATATATATATATATATATACTGTGGTTATGGCTATATACTATGGTTTATGGATATATATATATATACTGTGGTTATGGCTATATACTATGGTTTATGGATATATATATATACTGTGGTTATGGCTATATACTATGGTTTATGGCTATATATATATATACTGTGGTTATGGCTATATACTATGGTTTATGGCTATATATATATATATATATATATACTGTGGTTATGGCTATATACTATGGTTTATGGATATATATATATATACTGTGGTTATGGCTATATACTATGGTTTATGGATATATATATATAATACTGTGGTTATGGCTATATACTATGGTTTATGGATATATATATATATACTGTGGTTATGGCTATATACTATGGTTTATGGATATATATATATATACTGTGGTTATGGCTATATACTATGGTTTATGGCTATATATATATATATACTGTGGTTATGGCTATATACTATGGTTTATGGCTATATATATATATATATATATATATATACTGTGGTTATGGCTATATACTATGGTTTATGGATATATATATATATATATACTGTGGTTATGGCTATATACTATGGTTTATGGATATATATATATATACTGTGGTTATGGCTATATACTATGGTTTATGGATATATATATATACTGTGGTTATGGCTATATACTATGGTTTATGGATATATATATATATACTGTGGTTATGGCTATATACTATGGTTTATGGATATATATATATATACTGTGGTTATGGCTATATACTATGGTTTATGGATATATATATATATATATATATACTGTGGTTATGGCTATATACTATGGTTTATGGATATATATATATATACTGTGGTTATGGCTATATACTATGGTTTATGGATATATATATATATATATATATATATATATATATATATATATACTGTGGTTATGGCTATATACTATGGTTTATGGATATATATATATATATATATATATATATATATACTGTGGTTATGGCTATATACTATGGTTTATGGATATATATATATATATATATATATATATATATATATACTGTGGTTATGGCTATATACTATGGTTTATGGATATATATATATATATACTGTGGTTATGGCTATATACTATGGTTTATGGATATATATATATATATATATACTGTGGTTATGGTTATATACTATGGTTTATGGATATATATATATACTGTGGTTATGGCTATATACTATGGTTTATGGATATATATATATACTGTGGTTATGGCTATATACTATGGTTTATGGATATATATATATATACTGTGGTTATGGCTATATACTATGGTTTATGGATATATATATATATACTGTGGTTATGGTTATATACTATGGTTTATGGATATATATATATATATATACTGTGGTTATGGCTATATACTATGGTTTATGGATATATATATATATATATATATACTGTGGTTATGGCTATATACTATGGTTTATGGATATATATATATATATATATATACTGTGGTTATGGCTATATACTATGGTTTATGGATATATATATATATATATATATATATATATATATATACTGTGGTTATGGCTATATACTATGGTTTATGGATATATATATATATATATATATATACTGTGGTTATGGCTATATACTATGGTTTATGGATATATATATATATACTGTGGTTATGGCTATATACTATGGTTTATGGATATATATATATATACTGTGGTTATGGCTATATACTATGGTTTATGGATATATATATATACTGTGGTTATGGCTATATACTATGGTTTATGGATATATATATATATACTGTGGTTATGGCTATATACTATGGTTTATGGATATATATATATATACTGTGGTTATGGCTATATACTATGGTTTATGGATATATATATATATACTGTGGTTATGGCTATATACTATGGTTTATGGATATATATATATACTGTGGTTATGGCTATATACTATGGTTTATGGATATATATATATATACTGTGGTTATGGCTATATACTATGGTTTATGGATATATATATATATACTGTGGTTATGGCTATATACTATGGTTTATGGATATATATATATATACTGTGGTTATGGCTATATACTATGGTTTATGGATATATATATATATATATATATATACTGTGGTTATGGCTATATACTATGGTTTATGGATATATATATATATATATATACTGTGGTTATGGCTATATACTATGGTTTATGGATATATATATATATATATACTGTGGTTATGGCTATATACTATGGTTTATGGATATATATATATATATATATACTGTGGTTATGGCTATATACTATGGTTTATGGATATATATATATATATATATATACTGTGGTTATGGCTATATACTATGGTTTATGGATATATATATATATATATATATATATATATATATATATATATATATACTGTGGTTATGGCTATATACTATGGTTTATGGATATATATATATATACTGTGGTTATGGCTATATACTATGGTTTATGGATATATATATATATATATACTGTGGTTATGGCTATATACTATGGTTTATGGATATATATATATATATATATATATATATATATATATATACTGTGGTTATGGCTATATACTATGGTTTATGGATATATATATATATATATATATACTGTGGTTATGGCTATATACTATGGTTTATGGATATATATATATATATACTGTGGTTATGGCTATATACTATGGTTTATGGATATGTATATATATATATATATATATATATACTGTGGTTATGGCTATATACTATGGTTTATGGATATATATATATATATATATATATATATATATATATACTGTGGTTATGGCTATATACTATGGTTTATGGCTATATATATATATATATATATACTGTGGTTATGGCTATATACTATGGTTTATGGATATATATATATATACTGTGGTTATGGCTATATACTATGGTTTATGGCTATATATATATATACTGTGGTTATGGCTATATACTATGGTTTATGGCTATATATATATATACTGTGGTTATGGCTATATACTATGGTTTATGGATATATATATATATATATATATATATATATATATATATATATATATACTGTGGTTATGGCTATATACTATGGTTTATGGATATATATATATATATACTGTGGTTATGGCTATATACTATGGTTTATGGATATATATATAATATATATATATATATATATATATATATATATATATATATATATACTGTGGTTATGGCTATATACTATGGTTTATGGATATATATATATATATACTATGGTTTATGGATATATATATATATATACTGTGGTTATGGCTATATACTATGGTTTATGGATATATATATATACTGTGGTTATGGCTATATACTATGGTTTATGGATATATATATATACTGTGGTTATGGCTATATACTATGGTTTATGGATATATATATATACTGTGGTTATGGCTATATACTATGGTTTATGGATATATATATATACTGTGGTTATGGCTATATACTATGGTTTATGGATATATATATATACTGTGGTTATGGCTATATACTATGGTTTATGGCTATATATATATATACTGTGGTTATGGCTATATACTATGGTTTATGGATATATATATATACTGTGGTTATGGCTATATACTATGGTTTATGGATATATATATATACTGTGGTTATGGCTATATACTATGGTTTATGGATATATATATATATATACTGTGGTTATGGCTATATACTATGGTTTATGGATATATATATATATATATATATATATATATATATATATATATATATATATATATATATACTGTGGTTATGGCTATATACTATGGTTTATGGATATATATATATACTGTGGTTATGGCTATATACTATGGTTTATGGATATATATATATATATATATACTGTGGTTATGGCTATATACTATGGTTTATGGATATATATATATATATATATATATATATATATATATATATATATATATATATACTGTGGTTATGGCTATATACTATGGTTTATGGATATATATATATACTGTGGTTATGGCTATATACTATGGTTTATGGATATATATATATATACTGTGGTTATGGCTATATACTATGGTTTATGGATATATATATATATATATATATATATATATACTGTGGTTATGGCTATATACTATGGTTTATGGATATATATATATATACTGTGGTTATGGCTATATACTATGGTTTATGGATATATATATATACTGTGGTTATGGCTATATACTATGGTTTATGGATATATATATATATATATATATACTGTGGTTATGGCTATATACTATGGTTTATGGATATATATATATATATATACTGTGGTTATGGCTATATACTATGGTTTATGGATATATATATATATATATATATATATACTGTGGTTATGGCTATATACTATGGTTTATGGATATATATATATATATACTGTGGTTATGGCTATATACTATGGTTTATGGATATATATATATATACTGTGGTTATGGCTATATACTATGGTTTATGGATATATATATATATATATATACTGTGGTTATGGCTATATACTATGGTTTATGGATATATATATATATACTGTGGTTATGGCTATATACTATGGTTTATGGATATATATATATATATATATACTGTGGTTATGGCTATATACTATGGTTTATGGATATATATATATATATATATATATATATATATATATATATACTGTGGTTATGGCTATATACTATGGTTTATGGATATATATATATATATATATATATATATATATATATACTGTGGTTATGGCTATATACTATGGTTTATGGATATATATATATATACTGTGGTTATGGCTATATACTATGGTTTATGGATATATATATATATATACTGTGGTTATGGCTATATACTATGGTTTATGGATATATATATATATACTGTGGTTATGGCTATATACTATGGTTTATGGATATATATATATACTGTGGTTATGGCTATATACTATGGTTTATGGATATATATATATATATATATATATATATATATATATATATATATATATATATACTGTGGTTATGGCTATATACTATGGTTTATGGATATATATATATACTGTGGTTATGGCTATATACTATGGTTTATGGATATATATATATATATATATATACTGTGGTTATGGCTATATACTATGGTTTATGGATATATATATATATATATATATATATATATATATATATATATATATATATACTGTGGTTATGGCTATATACTATGGTTTATGGATATATATATATACTGTGGTTATGGCTATATACTATGGTTTATGGATATATATATATATATATATATATATATATACTGTGGTTATGGCTATATACTATGGTTTATGGATATATATATATATACTGTGGTTATGGCTATATACTATGGTTTATGGATATATATATATACTGTGGTTATGGCTATATACTATGGTTTATGGATATATATATATATATATATATATACTGTGGTTATGGCTATATACTATGGTTTATGGATATATATATATATATATACTGTGGTTATGGCTATATACTATGGTTTATGGATATATATATATATATATATATATATACTGTGGTTATGGCTATATACTATGGTTTATGGATATATATATATATATATATATATATATATATATATATATATACTGTGGTTATGGCTATATACTATGGTTTATGGATATATATATATACTGTGGTTATGGCTATATACTATGGTTTATGGATATATATATATATTATATATATATATATACTGTGGTTATGGCTATATACTATGGTTTATGGATATATATATATATACTGTGGTTATGGCTATATACTATGGTTTATGGATATATATATATACTGTGGTTATGGCTATATACTATGGTTTATGGATATATATATATATATATATATATACTGTGGTTATGGCTATATACTATGGTTTATGGATATATATATATATATATACTGTGGTTATGGCTATATACTATGGTTTATGGATATATATATATATATATATATATATACTGTGGTTATGGCTATATACTATGGTTTATGGATATATATATATATACTGTGGTTATGGCTATATACTATGGTTTATGGATATATATATATATATATACTGTGGTTATGGCTATATACTATGGTTTATGGATATATATATATATACTGTGGTTATGGCTATATACTATGGTTTATGGATATATATATATATATATATACTGTGGTTATGGCTATATACTATGGTTTATGGATATATATATATATATACTGTGGTTATGGCTATATACTATGGTTTATGGATATATATATATATACTGTGGTTATGGCTATATACTATGGTTTATGGATATATATATATACTGTGGTTATGGCTATATACTATGGTTTATGGATATATATATATATATATATATATATATATATATACTGTGGTTATGGCTATATACTATGGTTTATGGATATATATATATATACTGTGGTTATGGCTATATACTATGGTTTATGGATATATATATATACTGTGGTTATGGCTATATACTATGGTTTATGGATATATATATATATATATATATACTGTGGTTATGGCTATATACTATGGTTTATGGATATATATATATATATATATACTGTGGTTATGGCTATATACTATGGTTTATGGATATATATATATATATATATATATATACTGTGGTTATGGCTATATACTATGGTTTATGGATATATATATATATATACTGTGGTTATGGCTATATACTATGGTTTATGGATATATATATATATACTGTGGTTATGGCTATATACTATGGTTTATGGATATATATATATATATATATATATATACTGTGGTTATGGCTATATACTATGGTTTATGGATATATATATATATACTGTGGTTATGGCTATATACTATGGTTTATGGATATATATATATATATATATATACTGTGGTTATGGCTATATACTATGGTTTATGGATATATATATATATATATATATATATATATATATATATATATACTGTGGTTATGGCTATATACTATGGTTTATGGATATATATATATATATATATATATATATATATATATACTGTGGTTATGGCTATATACTATGGTTTATGGATATATATATATATACTGTGGTTATGGCTATATACTATGGTTTATGGATATATATATATACTGTGGTTATGGCTATATACTATGGTTTATGGATATATATATATATACTGTGGTTATGGCTATATACTATGGTTTATGGATATATATATATATACTGTGGTTATGGCTATATACTATGGTTTATGGATATATATATATATATATACTGTGGTTATGGCTATATACTATGGTTTATGGATATATATATATATATATATATATAGTGTGGTTATGGCTATATACTATGGTTTATGGATATATATATATATATATATATATATATATATATATATACTGTGGTTATGGCTATATACTATGGTTTATGGATATATATATATATACTGTGGTTATGGCTATATACTATGGTTTATGGATATATATATATATATATATATATATAGTGTGGTTATGGCTATATACTATGGTTTATGGATATATATATATATATATATATATATATATATATATATATATATATATATATATATACTGTGGTTATGGCTATATACTATGTTTTATGGATATATATATATATATATATACTGTGGTTATGGCTATATACTATGGTTTATGGCTATATATATATATATACTGTGGTTATGGCTATATACTATGGTTTATGGCTATATATATATATATATACTGTGGTTATGGCTATATACTATGGTTTATGGCTATATATATATATATAATACAACTCTGTGAAATACTCACCTGTAGAATTGGTATTATACGCATACAGCACGTCCTGCTCCAGTAGTAGTAATAACATGTGGGTAATCCTCCGCCTCCGGCGCCGTGCACTGCAGACATGTAGAAAACAAGCTCCTCCTGGCCCTACATATACCGAGGGACCTCCCACAAATCCCCAGCATTGAAAAGCAGTGAGAAGGAGAAGCCAGGAGAAACCAACCACCCAAAACCTGGCAATTATAAGAATAACAATCACCATACAGGGGATCCAGAACAGAGTGAAACCAGGGTGGGGTGGAGCAGGACGTGCTGTATGCGTATAATACCAATTCTACAGGTGAGTATTTCACAGAATTGTATTATTCTAAGCATACAGCACGTCCTGCTCCATCTATAATACTTACGCATGGGACATCCAATAGCAGTGTCCGTAAATAGGATGGGATCCCCATCAAAAAAGGCACAGCCAACAGTACAAGTGCTGTCACCCGCAAACCTTGCTACCAAGAGCAACATGAGCAAATGCTCTAACGTCAACCTATGAAAACCTTTGAAAAGGATGAACTGAACACAAGCAGCGAACCAGAAAGCTTGTTCAACGGAACCTATTGCTGAAAGGCCCAAGTCAAGCACAAGTAGAAACAGAACCAAAAGGAGAGAAGAAGAAGAAGATTCTTCCCCTAAAAGAATAGGCCGGAGTAACAGCCTGACCATGCCACTGCAAAAAAAGTAGCCATGGTAAACTTAGAACTCTCCCCATCGGCGAATTTGAACCCAGGTCTCCAGCGAGACAAGCGGGAATACTGACCACTACACTAACAAGACTCAGCAAGAGCCGAAACGTTTACTTTCGGATCAGAAGGACAATTCAACCGCGTAAGACCAAACCAAAGGGCACATACACCCTTGGGAGCAGTCAAGATCCGGCACTCAAGGATGGAGACACCTGCAAGCCCCAAGGGACATAAGTCCCTCTCAGGGACAAGAGACAGACCAGGAAAATCTCCAACACTTGTTGAGAGGTGCCAATCCCCTTAGCTCAAAATTATCAAAGAAAATGCCCAGAGGCAGAAGAGGTCTAGAAGAAAGAAGAAGAAAACACCGTCTGGACCGAAAGCCCGGCGTAAGGCGGAATACCCCCACCTCATGGTGTACATATGTATATTATATAATGACTAGGACCAACTAAACAAAGCCGTCCTCTACGGCACACTTCTGACTGAAGCGACGGTCCCCAGAAGAGCAAACATGAGGGAAGGGACAGTTCAGACAAGAACCGGAATAGGCCCAAAGGGAACCCCTCGCAGGGCAATCAGAATAAGTAATCCCTAAACGGGAGCATAGAATTCCCTGGGGAATGCACCTAAGCAACCCCTGAAGAATGCTTAACAAGAAAGACTGAATCAGACTTAGGCGAACAGGGAGAAACCTGAAACCTTCAGAGGACCGAGTTGGGGAGCCAACTCCAACCAAGCTGTAACAACTCTAGAACCCTGGGAACAAGGAACGTCCAACAGGGGAGAGAGCTGGACCCAACCAAGCAATACGGGTACAACGTACCCTAACATAGAAGGCCGAAAAGGGGGTTGAAGAGGAGGAAGCTAGCTCGTAGCCCTCTAATAGAAACAAAACACCCAGCAATGCGCCGTCTCCATCGGGGTGAAGAATAAAACCAACAGATCGCCATAATAGAGTCTGAAGATTGGGGCGACATAGTAAAAAGTTTGAGTAGGCAGAACAGCCCTCGTGAGAGAGCGTACAGGACCGCTGTCCTTGGCAGAACATCTGCGGACCATCCCACTGGGCCACCCAGGGCCACCAGCATAACGGTTCTGCCTTTCTTCAGCAATATTGCGCAGAACCCCGCCTAGCAGGGTGAACGAAGATAAGACATATAGAATATAACGTCCAGACATAAAAAGTGACTAAGACCCCATGACCAAGGCCAGAAAATTCTGTAGCAATAAACAAGGGCATAGCCCCTGTGATAGTGACAGGGCCCAACAGAGCCATACCAGTTGGACCTCAGTGGGACACTAGGATAGAACCTCCTGCCACAGAAGGACAGCCATCGGAGCTAATGAAGCGCAAGGAGGGCTGACCCCCCACATAGATCAGGATCAGAAACCTCCTGGGGAACATCCTGTTCCAGGACTCACACCAATAATAAGCACAGGCCACTGTCCTCAAACAGACCAAGAGCCCCCCAAACGGACAGGTCCTGAAGAGGAGTAGTCCAGCAAGATAGAACACACCAAGGCTCACTGATTCAATAAAAACAGTAGATAAATGGGCCCCACCTAGGAATCACGGGCGACTTCCAGAAGAGACAAATCCCCCCGTCAACCTGAAAGACTTGGTTCCTATGGTGACCATCAACAGGAAGATGCGAGAAGGGAGGGGATGCCCCCTGACAGATTCCTTGAATTAACCATCAGAAGAGGAACCACCTCGGCTACGAGGAAGGTGCACAGACTTAGGTCCAGGGTGCTGGAAACCCTGTCCAATATTAATAACCTAAGGTGCCGCGGAGCCCAAGGGCTCTGAGTATAAGGGACATCATCTGAACAGCCACCAACGGCCCCACCAGCTGCAATTCTGCCTGGTGAAAGTAAGGGGACAGCAAGGAGGCACAGAGACCTTGCCCCACAAAATCACCTATTGCCAAGAAAAAAGGCACTAGCCGGAACCGAATCCGAATGCCATCCTAGGAAAGGAGAAACTGGGAGGACGGAACAAAATAGGAACTGAGGTGACTAAACTCCATCCAAACAATTCCCCCTTGTAAGTAAGAAGGACGACCTGATAGGTCCCTGCGTGGCTGCCCCTTGGTCTCATGCGAGACATCACTCCCATCCGAGCCTAGCGAACACAGGGAGCGGAAGAGGGGCCCAATAACACGGCCACAATCAGCAGGGATGACCGCCAACACCAACCTGTAAGAGTCTCAGTGTCCCGAAGAACCTGGGAGCCAAATAAGCATCTTAGCATTCCACGGACGGCCAGAGGCCCACTGGTTTACAGGGCGCCGACGGCCCAATTCAGAGACGCCAATCATAAATGCCTGTGGATACAAATCGCCGAACCCATGGAGGGTTAGAATGGACGACCCCCTCATCCTCAAGAGGAATGTGGAGCAAACTGGTGTAGAGGCCCCTGCCTCTATCTGTTAAGGGCATCCTGCCAAGGAGCCCGGACCTAGCAGGCCAAGGAAGGCCTGCACCAACACCTGAAGAAAAACAGGGGATCGGAAGCCCCCTGACCAACTCGGGGACGGACCACCCAGCAAACACTGTCCCGCATCCGGAGGAACTACCTCCTGAATCCACCAGACCGAGGCATGATGCCTCCTGATAGGAGTAAGGTGCTGTGGCCATCCCCTCACCCAGGCGGGTGAGGGCGTCCCATCATGCTTGGGGGGTTTTGATGAAGGATTCGGACTTAGCCCGGCCGGAAGACCCCGGGCGTTGTCTGCCGCTCCTGGGGCAGGAGTCTGAACCAGACCCCGACAAGGGCATCCCTGGTTCTTGTTTAACACTATGATATGGAGGGGGAGGGGTATCCCTGCTCGGAGGGGGGCGGGACGGCCGCCCCTGATGGGGTGAATTACCCTGTTTTCCAAATAGGTCCAGACGGGCTCCAAACAGGCGTTGCCCTCTGAAGGGGAGCCCCGTCAGAGTCCTTTTAGCGTCATCGTCAGGCCCCCACTGTCGCAGCCAGAGCAGGCGACGTATAGCTACCACTGGGGCAGAGGTCCTCGCACACATTCTGATGGTGTCGTCCAGAGCTAAAAGGATAAATTTAACAAAAATATCACAACTGGAGAGTGCATTAAACACCTCCCAGGGTAAATCTTCAGGTTGATGCTCAAGCATCTTTCTTAGGGTTCTAGCGGCCACTGCAGTGATGGCCGCGGCACAGACAGGACGCGGCGCCGTTCCTGCACAAGCAAAGGCGTGTGAAGCCAGCCTATCGATGCGCCGGTCCTCGACATCCCGCAGGGTGCTGTAAGCCAGGGCTGTAAAGAAGGGGGGTTAGGAACCCCAACGATCGGTGCGTCTACCACGGGAGACGATGACCAACAATCAACCATCTCAGGGGGAAATGGGAATTTCCAATTTCAGTCCTCCGGGGTCCCTTGAAGTTTAGTGGGACACTACCATTCCTTGAGTACAAGAGCATGGAAGGGAGCCTGCTCGAGAAATTCCAAGCGTGCAGACGCCGTATGGAAGCGCTCCCCTCTCGGCTTGGGGACAGCACCAGGTAGCATAATAGACAGGGCCTTAAAAATCAACATACCATCAATGTCAAGCTGGCCCCAGTCATCCTGGCCAGCGTCATCATGACTCCTCGGCCTCTCATCAGAGGAACCCGGGTCAGAGAAAAGGTCTCCATCGTCAGACGGAGCACTATCACGCGGAGAAGAGAGCTCCCCCGAACCCATAGCAAAGGCCGAAGCCGAGGGCATCAAGGGCCGTTGCCTGCCAGGACCCAAGCGTCCGGACAACCCTTCAACAATCTGAACAAGAGTAGGCCGTCTAGGAGAGACGTCAAAATGTAACTCCCCGCTTGTATATGACTCAACAGGAGTGAGATTTAGGCAAGAGGAAAGGGGAGAGAAGGAGCGAGGTGCAGCCACAGGCGCCGCTCGTAGGGTCAGTGCTTGCTCGGCACATGGCGCGCAGACCCGTGCCCTGTCAGCCTCAGCATGGGGGAGACCACACGCTATACACAGCCGGTCTTGTCCCAGAGGGACCTGGTAACACAATCCTGAGATGCCTCCATGTGGTGATTGTCTAGGCACAGTATGCCCGTAGGGATTTATGCAATAGGCAACCCTGGATGCCCCAACGACCCGCTGATTAATGTGGGAGAATTGTAGGAAGGCCCGCTAATATCTTTATATATATATATATATATATATATATCCGGGAGAAGGCACCGGAGACTCGGCGTCTGAAAGACATAAAGGGGAAAGTGGTGTCAGAGCCATGCGCAGCTGGAAAAACATATAAAAAGGAGTCACCCGCGAGGGCACTTACAGACCAAGGGAGGAGGGGAACCGCCACCACGCGCGCGAAGATCAACAAAATGGCGCCCAGCGAACCTCGAAGGGCGGGCCCGATGCTCGGCCGTGACGCGGAGCGCGCCAAGTCAAGTCCCCGCCCACTCCGAAGAGCGCGAAGCTCTGAGTTATTAGTCAAAAAAGCAGGGAAAGAATCATAACGCATTTTGTAAGGAAAAGCGCTTCAGCATCTAGACGACGCAGCAAACTACGTAGAAAAGACACATACGGCGGCAGCCAAA
This sequence comes from Gastrophryne carolinensis, assembly GCA_027917425.1. Classification (NCBI taxonomy): domain Eukaryota; kingdom Metazoa; phylum Chordata; class Amphibia; order Anura; family Microhylidae; genus Gastrophryne; species Gastrophryne carolinensis. The sequence goes on from CM051237.1 coordinate 4,145,362, forward strand.
ATAGAATAAAGAGCAAAAGTCTTAAAGGAGCCACAGCACTCAACCCTGTTAGCTTGCAGACCAACCTATAATCTGTCTCTAAAACTTGGTTAAAAACAGAGGACTCGGTCACACACATGTGCAGAAGTATGCTTAAGCTGCACCACTACGCCAAAGTGCCTCTGTGGGGTGCATCCTAACTCTAATCTCTGAGAGCCCATTTGGGACATACAGTGCAATAGATAAATTGGGAGCAGGCTTACCTGAGGTTGCCCTAAACCTCTCAAGTGCAAGCCATGGGGTGGCAGGTAAGCCTGCTCCCAATTTATCTATTGCACTGTATGTCCCAGATGGGCTCTCAGAGATTAGAGTTAGGACTGCACCCCACAGAGGCACTTTGGCGTAGTGGTGCAGCTTCATCATACTTCTGCAGATGTGTGTGACCGAGTCCTCTGTTTTTAACCAAGTTTTAGAGACAGATTATAGGTTGGTCTGCAAGCTAACAGGGTTGAGTGCTGTGGCTCCTTTAAGACTTTTGTATCCTAATTGCCCAGCCAACGTGCACCTCCCAGGTGAGTTATAAAATGGTCTGAGCGGCTGCCACCCCCCTCTTTGTTTCTTTAGAATAAAGAGCAAGCGGCGCGGCTCTGACACCCAAATGCTAATGAAGGGCAGAAATAAGGCCATAAGTGTGACATAATAGAATGGGACCTCCACACACACACCCCCCCTTTCTTTTCCCCCTAACTAGATGGGGAAATGAGGGAGGAAGGCGACCCTTACACAGGGTCCACCGCTACCCGGGGTACAGGGCAATAATGTGGGAGGGGCATCCACTAGAGGCTCACCATCAGTCTAACCACCTACCCTATGGTGGGGGATTGCGGTAGAGCATACTGTGGTTATGGCTATATACTATGGTTTATGGATAGATATATATATATACTGTGGTTATGGCTATATACTATGGTTTATGGATATATATATATACTGTGGTTATGGCTATATACTATGGTTTATGGATATATATATATATACTGTGGTTATGGCTATATACTATGGTTTATGGATATATATATATATATTGTGGTTATGGTTATATACTATGGTTTATGGATATATATATATATACTGTGGTTATGGCTATATACTATGGTTTATGGATATATATATATATATTGTGGTTATGGCTATATACTATGGTTTATGGATATATATATATATATATACTGTGGTTATGGCTATATACTATGGTTTATGGATATATATATATATATATTGTGGTTATGGTTATATACTATGGTTTATGGATATATATATATATATACTGTGGTTATGGCTATATACTATGGTTTATGGAGATATATATATATATATATACTGTGGTTATGGCTATATACTATGGTTTATGGATATATATATATATATATACTGTGGTTATGGCTATATACTATGGTTTATGGATATATATATATATATTGTGGTTATGGTTATATACTATGGTTTATGGATATATATATATATACTGTGGTTATGGCTATATACTATGGTTTATGGATATATATATATACTGTGGTTATGGCTATATACTATGGTTTATGGATATATATATATATATATACTGTGGTTATGGCTATATACTATGGTTTATGGATATATATATATATACTGTGGTTATGGCTATATACTATGGTTTATGGAGATATATATATATATATACTGTGGTTATGGCTATATACTATGGTTTATGGATATATATATATACTGTGGTTATGGTTATATACTATGGTTTATGGAGATATATATATATATATACTGTGGTTATGGCTATATACTATGGTTTATGGATATATATATATATTGTGGTTATGGTTATATACTATGGTTTATGGATATATATATATATACTGTGGTTATGGCTATATACTATGGTTTATGGAGATATATATATATATATACTGTGGTTATGGCTATATACTATGGTTTATGGATATATATATATACTGTGGTTATGGTTATATACTATGGTTTATGGATATATATATATATATTGTGGTTATGGTTATATACTATGGTTTATGGATATATATATATATACTGTGGTTATGGCTATATACTATGGTTTATGGATATATATATATATATTGTGGTTATGGCTATATACTATGGTTTATGGATATATATATATACTGTGGTTATGGCTATATACTATGGTTTATGGAGATATATATATATATATACTGTGGTTATGGCTATATACTATGGTTTATGGATATATATATATATATATACTGTGGTTATGGCTATATACTATGGTTTATGGATATATATATATATACTGTGGTTATGGCTATATACTATGGTTTATGGATATATATATATATATATACTGTGGTTATGGCTATATACTATGGTTTATGGATATATATATATATATACTGTGGTTATGGCTATATACTATGGTTTATGGATATATATATATATACTGTGGTTATGGCTATATACTATGGTTTATGGATATATATATATATATATATATATACTGTGGTTATGGCTATATACTATGGTTTATGGATATATATATATATATACTGTGGTTATGGCTATATACTATGGTTTATGGATATATATATATATATACACTGTGGTTATGGCTATATACTATGGTTTATGGATATATATATATACTGTGGTTATGGCTATATACTATGGTTTATGGAGATATATATATATATACTGTGGTTATGGCTATATACTATGGTTTATGGATATATATATATATATATATACTGTGGTTATGGCTATATACTATGGTTTATGGATATATATATATATATTGTGGTTATGGTTATATACTATGGTTTATGGATATATATATATATACTGTGGTTATGGCTATATACTATGGTTTATGGATATATATATATATATATATATATACTGTGGTTATGGCTATATACTATGGTTTATGGATATATATATATATATATATATATACTGTGGTTATGGCTATATACTATGGTTTATGGATATATATATATATATATATATATACTGTGGTTATGGCTATATACTATGGTTTATGGATATATATATATATATATACTGTGGTTATGGCTATATACTATGGTTTATGGATATATATATATATATTGTGGTTATGGTTATATACTATGGTTTATGGATATATATATATATACTGTGGTTATGGCTATATACTATGGTTTATGGATATATATATATATATATATATATATACTGTGGTTATGGCTATATACTATGGTTTATGGATATATATATATATACTGTGGTTATGGCTATATACTATGGTTTATGGATATATATATATATATATATATACTGTGGTTATGGCTATATACTATGGTTTATGGATATATATATATATATATATATATATATACTGTGGTTATGGCTATATACTATGGTTTATGGATATATATATATATATACTGTGGTTATGGTTATATACTATGGTTTATGGATATATATATATATACTGTGGTTATGGCTATATACTATGGTTTATGGATATATATATATATATACTGTGGTTATGGTTATATACTATGGTTTATGGATATATATATATACACTGTGGTTATGGCTATATACTATGGTTTATGGACATATATATATATACTGTGGTTATGGCTATATACTATGGTTTATGGATATACATATATATATATACTGTGGTTATGGTTATATACTATGGTTTATGGATATATATATATATACTGTGGTTATGGTTATATACTATGGTTTATGGATATATATATATATACTGTGGTTATGGTTATATACTATGGTTTATGGATATATATATATATATATATATATATATATATACTGTGGTTATGGCTATATACTATGGTTTATGGATATATATATATATATATACTGTGGTTATGGCTATATACTATGGTTTATGGATATATATATATATACTGTGGTTATGGTTATATACTATGGTTTATGGATATATATATATATATATATATATATATATATATATATATATATATATATATATATATATATATATATACTGTGGTTATGGCTATATACTATGGTTTATGGATATATATATATACTGTGGTTATGGCTATATACTATGGTTTATGGATATATATATATATATATACTGTGGTTATGGCTATATACTATGGTTTATGGATATATATATATATATATACTGTGGTTATGGCTATATACTATGGTTTATGGATATATATATATATATACTGTGGTTATGGCTATATACTATGGTTTATGGATATATATATATATACTGTGGTTATGGTTATATACTATGGTTTATGGATATATATATATATATACTGTGGTTATGGCTATATACTATGGTTTATGTCTATATATATATATATACTGTGGTTATGGTTATATACTATGGTTTATGTCTATATATATATATATACTGTGGTTATGGCTATATACTATGGTTTATGGATATATATATATACTGTGGTTATGGCTATATACTATGGTTTATGGATATATATATATATATACACTGTGGTTATGGCTATATACTATGGTTTATGGATATATATATATATATATACTGTGGTTATGGCTATATACTATGGTTTATGGATATATATATATATATACACTGTGGTTATGGCTATATACTATGGTTTATGGATATATATATATATATATACTGTGGTTATGGCTATATACTATGGTTTATGGATATATATATATATATATACTGTGGTTATGGCTATATACTATGGTTTATGGATATATATATATATATACACTGTGGTTATGGCTATATACTATGGTTTATGGATATATATATATATATATACTGTGGTTATGGCTATATACTATGGTTTATGGATATATATATATATATATATACTGTGGTTATGGTTATATACTATGGTTTATGGATATATATATATATATATATATATATATATATATATATATATATATATATATATATACTGTGGTTATGGTTATATACTATGGTTTATGGATATATATATATATATATACTGTGGTTATGGTTATATACTATGGTTTATGGATATATATATATATATATACTGTGGTTATGGCTATATACTATGGTTTATGGATATATATATATATATATATACTGTGGTTATGGTTATATACTATGGTTTATGGATATATATATATATATATACTGTGGTTATGGCTATATACTATGGTTTATGGATATATATATATATATATATACTGTGGTTATGGTTATATACTATGGTTTATGGATATATATATATATATATATATATATATATATATATACTGTGGTTATGGTTATATACTATGGTTTATGGATATATATATATATATATACTGTGGTTATGGCTATATACTATGGTTTATGGATATATATATATACTGTGGTTATGGCTATATACTATGGTTTATGGATATATATATATATATACTGTGGTTATGGTTATATACTATGGTTTATGGATATATATATATATATATACTGTGGTTATGGCTATATACTATGGTTTATGGATATATATATATATACTGTGGTTATGGTTATATACTATGGTTTATGGATATATATATATATATATACTGTGGTTATGGCTATATACTATGGTTTATGGATATATATATATATATACTGTGGTTATGGCTATATACTATGGTTTATGGATATATATATATATATATACTGTGGTTATGGCTATATACTATGGTTTATGGATATATATATATATACTGTGGTTATGGCTATATATTATGGTTTATGGATATATATATATACACTGTGGTTATGGCTATATACTATGGTTTATGGATATATATATATATACTGTGGTTATGGTTATATACTATGGTTTATGGATATATATATATATATATACTGTGGTTATGGCTATATACTATGGTTTATGGATATATATATATATACTGTGGTTATGGCTATATACTATGGTTTATGGATATATATATATATACTGTGGTTATGGCTATATATTATGGTTTATGGATATATATATATACACTGTGGTTATGGCTATATACTATGGTTTATGGATATATATATATATACTGTGGTTATGGTTATATACTATGGTTTATGGATATATATATATATACTGTGGTTATGGTTATATACTATGGTTTATGGATATATATATATATACTGTGGTTATGGCTATATACTATGGTTTATGGATATATATATATATACTGTGGTTATGGCTATATACTATGGTTTATGGATATATATATATATATACTGTGGTTATGGCTATATACTATGGTTTATGGATATATATATATACTGTGGTTATGGCTATATACTATGGTTTATGGATATATATATATATATATATTGTGGTTATGGCTATATACTATGGTTTATGGATATATATATATATATATATTGTGGTTATGGCTATATACTATGGTTTATGGATATATATATATACTGTGGTTATGGCTATATACTATGGTTTATGGATATATATATATATACTGTGGTTATGGCTATATACTATGGTTTATGGATATATATATATATATATATACTGTGGTTATGGCTATATACTATGGTTTATGGATATATATATATACTGTGGTTATGGCTATATACTATGGTTTATGGATATATATATATATATATATACTGTGGTTATGGCTATATACTATGGTTTATGGATATATATATATATATACTGTGGTTATGGCTATATACTATGGTTTATGGATATATATATATATATATATACTGTGGTTATGGCTATATACTATGGTTTATGGATATATATATATATATACTGTGGTTATGGCTATATACTATGGTTTATGGATATATATATATATATATATACTGTGGTTATGGCTATATACTATGGTTTATGGATATATATATATATATACTGTGGTTATGGCTATATACTATGGTTTATGGATATATATATATACTGTGGTTATGGCTATATACTATGGTTTATGGATATATATATATATATATATATATACTGTGGTTATGGCTATATACTATGGTTTATGGATATATATATATATATACTGTGGTTATGGCTATATACTATGGTTTATGGATATATATATATATATATATATACTGTGGTTATGGCTATATACTATGGTTTATGGATATATATATATATATACTGTGGTTATGGCTATATACTATGGTTTATGGATATATATATATATATACTGTGGTTATGGCTATATATTATGGTTTATGGATATATATATATACACTGTGGTTATGGCTATATACTATGGTTTATGGATATATATATATATATACTGTGGTTATGGTTATATACTATGGTTTATGGATATATATATATATACTGTGGTTATGGCTATATACTATGGTTTATGGATATATATATATATACTGTGGTTATGGCTATATACTATGGTTTATGGATATATATATATATACTGTGGTTATGGCTATATATTATGGTTTATGGATATATATATATACACTGTGGTTATGGCTATATACTATGGTTTATGGATATATATATATATACTGTGGTTATGGTTATATACTATGGTTTATGGATATATATATATATACTGTGGTTATGGCTATATACTATGGTTTATGGATATATATATATACTGTGGTTATGGCTATATACTATGGTTTATGGATATATATATATACTGTGGTTATGGCTATATACTATGGTTTATGGATATATATATATATATATATACTGTGGTTATGGCTATATACTATGGTTTATGGCTATATATATATATATATATATACTGTGGTTATGGTTATATACTATGGTTTATGGCTATATATATATATATATATATACTGTGGTTATGGCTATATACTATGGTTTATGGATATATATATATATATACTGTGGTTATGGCTATATACTATGGTTTATGGATATATATATATATATACTGTGGTTATGGCTATATACTATGGTTTATGGATATACCGTATTTTTCGCCCTATAAGACGCACTTATTTTTCCCCAAAAGTGGGGGAAAAATGTCCATGTGTCTTAACGGGCGAATGTAAAAAAAAAAAAAAACGTACATTCCGTGGATCTCCCGCAGCCTTGGAAGTTGCCGCTGCCCGTCTGCCTCCTCCTTCATCTGGTTCCAGCCCCTGGGTAGGGCGTGGCCTGTGACGCCGACAAGCGTCACAGGCCACGCCCACCCAGAAGCTGGAACCGGCTCGCTGTGAACTTAACGGCTGACTGCCGCTTCCATGGCCGCAGCTCCCTTCTGCTTCCTGCAGAGGCGGTGGGTGGGGAGCGGCGGCGGGAAGCGTCAGTCAGCCGCAAGTCCATAGCGAGCACAGTGAGCGGACATCGGGCTGGGGTGGGCGTGGCCAGCGTCAAGCTGGTAGGAGACACAGGCCACGCCCACCCTGGCCCGATATCTGCTCACTATGAACTTGCGGCTCCCCGCCGCCTCTTACACTCTCACAGAGGCGCTGGGTGGGGAGCGGCGACGGGAAGCGGCAGTTAGCCACAAGTTTATAGTGAGCAGATATCAGGCCGGGGTGGGCGTGGCTTGTGACTCCTGCCAGTGTCATTGGACGCTGGCAGGAGTCATAGGCCACGCCCCCTCCAGTGGGAATCGGCCCGCTCTGAACCTGCGGCAGCGAGCGACAAGAACGCGGCGGAGTACAAGGTAAGTTTTTTTTTTGGGAGGGGGGGGAGCCTGCACATGGGGGGGAAGCCTGCACATGGGGGAAGCCTGCACATGGGGGGGAAGCCTGCACATGGGGGAAGCCTGCACATGGGGGGAAGCCTGCACATGGGGGAAGCCTGCACATGGGGGGGAAGCCTGCACATGGGGGAAGCCTGCACATGGGGGGGAAGCCTGCACATGGGGGAAGCCTGCACATGGGGGGAAGCCTGCACATGGGGGGAAGCCTGCACATGGGGGAAGCCTGCACATGGTGGGAAGCCTGCACATGGTGGGAAGCCTGCACATGGGGGGAAGCCTGCACATGGGGGGGAAGCCTGCACATGGGGGAAGCCTGCACATGGGGGGGAAGCCTGCACATGGGGGAAGCCTGCACATGGGGGGGAAGCCTGCACATGGGGGAAGCCTGCACATGGGGGGAAGCCTGCACATGGGGGGGAAGCCTGCACATGGGGGGGAAGCCTGCACATGGGGGAAGCCTGCACATGGGGGGAAGCCTGCACATGGGGGAAGCCTGCACATGGGGGGAAGCCTGCACATGGGGGAAGCCTGCACATGGGGGGAAGCCTGCACATGGGGGAAGCCTGCACATGGGGGGGAAGCCTGCACATGGGGGAAGCCTGCACATGGGGGGGGAAGCCTGCACATGGGGGAAGCCTGCACATGGGGGGAAGCCTGCACATGGGGGGAAGCCTGCACATGGGGGAAGCCTGCACATGGGGGAAGCCTGCACATGGGGGGAAGCCTGCACATGGGGGGAAGCCTGCACATGGGGAAAGCCTGCACATGGGGGGAAGCCTGCACATGGGGGGAAGCCTGCACATGGGGGGAAGCCTGCACATGGGGGGAAGCCTGCACATGGGGGGGAAGCCTGCACATGGGGGGGAAGCCTGCACATGGGGGGGAAGCCTGCACATGGGGGGAAGCCTGCACATGGGGGGAAGCCTGCACATGGGGGGAAGCCTGCACATGGGGGAAGCCTGCACATGGGGGAAGCCTGCACATGGGGGGGAAGCCTGCACATGGGGGGAAGCCTGCACATGGGGGGAAGCCTGCACATGGGGGGAAGCCTGCACATGGTGGGAAGCCTGCACATGGTGGGAAGCCTGCACATGGGGGGGAAGCCTGCACATGGGGGGGAAGCCTGCACATGGGGGGGAAGCCTGCACATGGGGGGGAAGCCTGCACATGGGGGGAAGCCTGCACATGGAGGAAAGCCTGCACATGGAGGAAGCCTGCACATGGGGGAAGCCTGCACATGGGGGGGAAGCCTGCACATGGGGGGGAAGCCTGCACATGGAGGAAAGCCTGCACATGGAGGAAGCCTGCACATGGGGGAAGCCTGCACATGGGGGAAGCCTGCACATGGGGGAAGCCTGCACATGGGGGGAAGCCTGCACATGGGGGGGAAGCCTGCACATGGGGGGAAGCCTGCACATGGGGGGGAAGCCTGCACATGGGGGGGAAGCCTGCACATGGGGGGGAAGCCTGCACATGGGGGAAGCCTGCACATGGGGGAAGCCTGCACATGGAGGAAGCCTGCACATGGAGGAAGCCTGCACATGGGGGGAAGCCTGCACATGGGGGGAAGCCTGCACATGGGGGGGAAGCCTGCACATGGGGGGGAAGCCTGCACATGGGGGGAAGCCTGCACATGGGGGGGAAGCCTGCACATGGGGGGAAGCCTGCACATGGGGGGAAGCCTGCACATGGGGGGAAGCCTGCACATGGGGGGGAAGCCTGCACATGGGGGGGAAGCCTGCACATGGGGGGGAAGCCTGCACATGGGGGGGAAGCCTGCACATGGGGGGAAGCCTGCACATGGAGGAAAGCCTGCACATGGGGGGGAAGCCTGCACATGGGGGGAAGCCTGCACATGGAGGAAAGCCTGCACATGGAGGAAGCCTGCACATGGGGGAAGCCTGCACATGGGGGGAAGCCTGCACATGGGGGGGAAGCCTGCACATGGAGGAAGCCTGCACATGGGGGAAGCCTGCACATGGGGGAAGCCTGCACATGGGGGAAGCCTGCACATGGGGGGAAGCCTGCACATGGAGGGAAGCCTGCACATGGAGGGAAGCCTGCACATGGGGGGAAGCCTGCACATGGGGGGGAAGCCTGCACATGGAGGAAAGCCTGCACATGGAGGAAGCCTGCACATAGGGGAAGCCTGCACATGGGGGGAAGCCTGCACATGGGGGGAAGCCTGCACATGAGGAAAGCCTGCACATGAGGAAAGCCTGCACATGGAGGAAAGCCTGCACATGGGGAGGAAGCCTGCACATGGAGGAAAGCCTGCACATGGGGGGGAAGCCTGCACATGGAGGAAAGCCTGCACATGGGGGGGAAGCCTGCACATGGGGGGAAGCCTGCACATGGGGGAAGCCTGCACATGGGGAGGAAGCCTGCACATGGAGGAAAGCCTGCACATGGGGGGGAAGCCTGCACATGGGGGGAAGCCTGCACATGGAGGAAAGCCTGCACATGGAGGAAGCCTGCACATGGGGGAAGCCTGCACATGGGGGGAAGCCTGCACATGGGGGGAAGCCTGCACATGGGGGGGAAGCCTGCACATGGGGGAAGCCTGCACATGGGGGAAGCCTGCACATGGGGGGAAGCCTGCACATGGGGGGAAGCCTGCACATGGGGGGAAGCCTGCACATGGGGGGAAGCCTGCACATGGGGGGGAAGCCTGCACATGGAGGAAAGCCTGCACATGGAGGAAGCCTGCACATGGGGGGAAGCCTGCACATGGAGGAAGCCTGCACATGGGGGAAGCCTGCACATGGGGGAAGCCTGCACATGGGGGGGAAGCCTGCACATGGGGGAAGCCTGCACATGGGGGGGAAGCCTGCACATGGGGGAAGCCTGCACATGGAGGAAAGCCTGCACATGGGGGGGGAAGCCTGCACATGGGGGGAAGCCTGCACATGGAGGAAAGCCTGCACATGGAGGAAGCCTGCACATGGGGGAAGCCTGCACATGGGGGGAAGCCTGCACATGGGGGGGAAGCCTGCACATGGAGGAAGCCTGCACATGGGGGAAGCCTGCACATGGGGGAAGCCTGCACATGGGGGAAGCCTGCACATGGGGGGAAGCCTGCACATGGGGGGAAGCCTGCACATGGGGGGAAGCCTGCACATGGGGGGAAGCCTGCACATGGGGGGAAGCCTGCACATGGGGGAAGCCTGCACATGGGGGAAGCCTGCACATGGGGGGAAGCCTGCACATGGAGGGAAGCCTGCACATGGGGGGAAGCCTGCACATGGAGGGAAGCCTGCACATGGGGGGAAGCCTGCACATGGGGGGGAAGCCTGCACATGGAGGAAAGCCTGCACATGGAGGAAGCCTGCACATAGGGGAAGCCTGCACATGGGGGGAAGCCTGCACATGGGGGGAAGCCTGCACATGAGGAAAGCCTGCACATGAGGAAAGCCTGCACATGGAGGAAAGCCTGCACATGGGGGAAGCCTGCACATGGGGAGGAAGCCTGCACATGGAGGAAAGCCTGCACATGGGGGGGAAGCCTGCACATGGAGGAAAGCCTGCACATGGAGGAAGCCTGCACATGGGGGAAGCCTGCACATGGGGGGAAGCCTGCACATGGGGGGAAGCCTGCACATGGGGGGGAAGCCTGCACATGGGGGAAGCCTGCACATGGGGGAAGCCTGCACATGGGGGGAAGCCTGCACATGGGGGGAAGCCTGCACATGGGGGGAAGCCTGCACATGGGGGGGAAGCCTGCACATGGAGGAAAGCCTGCACATGGAGGAAGCCTGCACATGGGGGGGAAGCCTGCACATGGAGGAAAGCCTGCACATGGGGGGAAGCCTGCACATGGAGGAAGCCTGCACATGGGGGAAGCCTGCACATGGGGGAAGCCTGCACATGGGGGGGAAGCCTGCACATGGGGGGGAAGCCTGCACATGGAGGAAAGCCTGCACATGGGGGGGAAGCCTGCACATGGGGGGAAGCCTGCACATGGAGGAAAGCCTGCACATGGAGGAAGCCTGCACATGGGGGAAGCCTGCACATGGGGGGAAGCCTGCACATGGGGGGGAAGCCTGCACATGGAGGAAGCCTGCACATGGGGGAAGCCTGCACATGGGGGAAGCCTGCACATGGGGGGAAGCCTGCACATGGGGGGAAGCCTGCACATGGGGGGAAGCCTGCACATGGGGGGAAGCCTGCACATGGGGGGAAGCCTGCACATGGGGGGGAAGCCTGCACATGGGGGGGAAGCCTGCACATGGGGGGGAAGCCTGCACATGGGGGGAAGCCTGCACATGGGGGGAAGCCTGCACATGGGGGAAGCCTGCACATGGGGGAAGCCTGCACATGGGGGGGAAGCCTGCACATGGGGGGGAAGCCTGCACATGGAGGAAGCCTGCACATGGAGGAAGCCTGCACATGGAGGAAGCCTGCACATGGGGGAAGCCTGCACATGGGGGAAGCCTGCACATGGAGGAAAGCCTGCACATGGGGGAAGCCTGCACATGGGGGAAGCCTGCACATGGAGGAAAGCCTGCACATGGGGGGAAGCCTGCACATGGAGGAAAGCCTGCACATGGGGGGAAGCCTGCACATGGGGGAAGCCTGCACATGGGGGAAGCCTGCACATGGAGGAAAGCCTGCACATGGGGGGAAGCCTGCACATGGGGGGAAGCCTGCACATGGGGGGAAGCCTGCACATGGGGGGAAGCCTGCACATGGAGGGGAAGCCTGCACATGGGGGGAAGCCTGCACATGGGGGGAAGCCTGCACATGGGGGGAAGCCTGCACATGGGGGAAGCCTGCACATGGGGGGAAGCCTGCACATGGGGGGAAGCCTGCACATGGGGGGAAGCCTGCACATGGGGGGAAGCCTGTACATGGGGGGAAGCCTGCACATGGGGGGAAGCCTGCACATGGGGGGGAAGCCTGCACATGGGGGGGAAGCCTGCACATGGAGAAAAGCCTGCACATGGGGGGGAAGCCTGCACATGGGGGGAAGCCTGCACATGGGGGGGAAGCCTGCACATGGGGGGGAAGCCTGCACATGGAGGAAAGCCTGCACATGGGGGGAAGCCTGCACATGGGGGGAAGCCTGCACATGGAGGAAAGCCTGCACATGGGGGGAAGCCTGCACATGGGGGGAAGCCTGCACATGGGGGGAAGCCTGCACATGGGGGGAAGCCTGCACATGGGGGGGAAGCCTGCACATGGAGGAAAGCCTGCACATGGGGGGAAGCCTGCACATGGGGGGAAGCCTGCACATGGAGGAAAGCCTGCACATGGGGGGAAGCCTGCACATGGGGGGAAGCCTGCACATGGGGGGAAGCCTGCACATGGGGGGAAGCCTGCACATGGGGGGAAGCCTGCACATGGAGGGGAAGCCTGCACATGGGGGGAAGCCTGCACATGGGGGGAAGCCTGCACATGGGGGGAAGCCTGCACATGGGGGAAGCCTGCACATGGGGGGAAGCCTGCACATGGGGGGAAGCCTGCACATGGGGGGAAGCCTGTACATGGGGGGAAGCCTGCACATGGGGGGAAGCCTGCACATGGGGGGAAGCCTGCACATGGGGGGGAAGCCTGCACATGGGGGGGAAGCCTGCACATGGGGGGGAAGCCTGCACATGGAGAAAAGCCTGCACATGGGGGGAAGCCTGCACATGGGGGGAAGCCTGCACATGGGGGGGAAGCCTGCACATGGGGGGGAAGCCTGCACATGGAGGAAAGCCTGCACATGGGGGGAAGCCTGCACATGGGGGGAAGCCTGCACATGGAGGAAAGCCTGCACATGGGGGGGAAGCCTGCACATGGAGGAAAGCCTGCACATGGGGGAAGCCTGCACATGGAGGAAAGCCTGCACATGGGGGAAGCCTGCACATGGGGGGAAGCCTGCACATGGGGGGAAGCCTGCACATGGGGGGGAAGCCTGCACATGGGGGGGAAGCCTGCACATGGGGGGGAAGCCTGCACATGGGGGGGAAGCCTGCACATGGGGGGAAGCCTGCACATGGGGGGAAGCCTGCACATGGGGGGGAAGCCTGCACATGGGGGGAAGCCTGCACATGGGGGGAAGCCTGCACATGGGGGGAAGCCTGCACATGGGGGGAAGCCTGCACATGGGGGGGAAGCCTGCACATGGGGGGGAAGCCTGCACATGGGGGGGAAGCCTGCACATGGAGGAAGCCTGCACATGGAGGAAAGCCTGCACATGGAGGAAAGCCTGCACATGGGGGGAAGCCTGCACATGGGGGAAGCCTGCACATGGAGGAAAGCCTGCACATGGGGGGAAGCCTGCACATGGGGGGAAGCCTGCACATGGGGGGAAGCCTGCACATGGAGGAAGCCTGCACATGGGGGGAAGCCTGCACATGGGGGGAAGCCTGCACATGGAGGAAGCCTGCACATGGAGGAAGCCTGCACATGGGGGGAAGCCTGCACATGGGGGGGAAGCCTGCACATGGGGGGAAGCCTGCACATGGGGGGAAGCCTGCACATGGGGGAAGCCTGCACATGGAGGAAAGCCTGCACATGGGGGGAAGCCTGCACATGGGGGGAAGCCTGCACATGGAGGAAGCCTGCACATGGAGGAAGCCTGCACATGGAGGAAAGCCTGCACATGGAGGAAGCCTGCACATGGAGGAAGCCTGCACATGGAGGAAGCCTGCACATGGGGGGAAGCCTGCACATGGGGGGGAAGCCTGCACATGGGGGGGAAGCCTGCACATGGGGGAAGCCTGCACATGGAGGAAAGCCTGCACATGGGGGAAGCCTGCACATGGAGGAAGCCTGCACATGGGGGAAGCCTGCACATGGAGGAAAGCCTGCACATGGAGGAAAGCCTGCACATGGGGGAAGCCTGCACATGGGGGAAGCCTGCACATGGGGGGAAAGCCTGCACATGGGGGAAAGCCTGCACATGGGGGAAAGCCTGCACATGGGGGGAAGCCTGCACATGGGGGGAAGCCTGCACATGGGGGGAAGCCTGCACATGGGGGGAAGCCTGCACATGGGGGGGAAGCCTGCACATGGGGGGGAAGCCTGCACATGGGGGGGAAGCCTGCACATGGAGGAAAGCCTGCACATGGAGGAAGCCTGCACATGGGGGGGAAGCCTGCACATGGAGGAAGCCTGCACATGGGGGGGAAGCCTGCACATGGGGGGGAAGCCTGCACATGGAGGAAAGCCTGCACATGGGGGGAAGCCTGCACATGGAGGAAGCCTGCACATGGGGGGGAAGCCTGCACATGGGGGGGAAGCCTGCACATGGGGGAAGCCTGCACATGGAGGAAAGCCTGCACATGGAGGAAGCCTGCACATGGGGGGGAAGCCTGCACATGGGGGGGAAGCCTGCACATGGAGGAAAGCCTGCACATGGGGGAAGCCTGCACATGGGGGAAGCCTGCACATGGGGGGAAGCCTGCACATGGGGGGAAGCCTGCACATGGGGGGGAAGCCTGCACATGGGGGAAGCCTGCACATGGAGGAAGCCTGCACATGGAGGAAAGCCTGCACATGGAGGAAGCCTGCACATGGAGGAAAGCCTGCACATGGAGGAAGCCTGCACATGGGGGGGAAGCCTGCACATGGGGGGGAAGCCTGCACATGGAGGAAGCCTGCACATGGAGGAAAGCCTGCACATGGAGGAAAGCCTGCACATGGAGGAAGCCTGCACATGGGGGGGAAGCCTGCACATGGAGGAAAGCCTGCACATGGAGGAAGCCTGCACATGGGGGGGAAGCCTGCACATGGAGGAAGCCTGCACATGGAGGAAGCCTGCACATGGAGGAAAGCCTGCACATGGAGGAAAGCCTGCACATGGAGGAAAGCCTGCACATGGAGGAAGCCTGCACATGGGGGGGAAGCCTGCACATGGGGGGGAAGCCTGCACATGGAGGAAAGCCTGCACATGGGGGGAAGCCTGCACATGGGGGGGAAGCCTGCACATGGAGGAAGCCTGCACATGGGGGGGAAGCCTGCACATGGGGGGGAAGCCTGCACATGGAGGAAAGCCTGCACATGGAGGAAAGCCTGCACATGGAGGAAGCCTGCACATGGGGGGGAAGCCTGCACATGGGGGAAGCCTGCACATGGAGGGAAGCCTGCACATGGGGGAAGCCTGCACATGAGGAAAGCCTGCACATGGGGGGAAGCCTGCACATGGGGGGAAGCCTGCACATGGAGGGAAGCCTGCACATGGGGGAAGCCTGCACATGAGGAAAGCCTGCACATGGGGGGGAAGCCTGCACATGGAGGAAAGCCTGCACATGGGGGGGAAGCCTGCACATGGGGGGGAAGCCTGCACATGGGGGAAGCCTGCACATGGAGGGAAGCCTGCACATGGGGGAAGCCTACACATGAGGAAAGCCTGCACATGGGGGGGAAGCCTGCACATGGGGGGGAAGCCTGCACATGGGGGGGAAGCCTGCACATGGAGGAAAGCCTGCACATGGGGGAAAGCCTGCACATGGGGGAAGCCTGCACATGGGGGGGAAGCCTGCACATGGAGGAAGCCTGCACATGGGGGGAAGCCTGCACATGGGGGGAAGCCTGCACATGGGGGGAAGCCTGCACATGGGGGGAAGCCTGCACATGGGGGGAAGCCTGCACATGGGGGGGAAGCCTGCACATGGGGGGGAAGCCTGCACATGGGGGGAAGCCTGCACATGGGGGAAGCCTGCACATGGAGGAAGCCTGCACATGGAGGAAAGCCTGCACATGGGGGGGAAGCCTGCACATGGGGGGGAAGCCTGCACATGGAGGAAGCCTGCACATGGAGGAAAGCCTGCACATGGAGGAAGCCTGCACATGGGGGGGAAGCCTGCACATGGAGGAAAGCCTGCACATGGAGGAAGCCTGCACATGGGGGGGAAGCCTGCACATGGAGGAAATCCTGCACATGGAGGAAAGCCTGCACATGGGGGAAGCCTGCACATGGAGGAAAGCCTGCACATGGAGGAAGCCTGCACATGGGGGGGAAGCCTGCACATGGAGGAAGCCTGCACATGGGGGGAAGCCTGCACATGGGGGGGAAGCCTGCACATGGAGGAAGCCTGCACATGGGGGGGAAGCCTGCACATGGAGGAAAGCCTGCACATGGGGGGGAAGCCTGCACATGGGGGGGAAGCCTGCACATGGGGGGAAGCCTGCACATGGAGGAAAGCCTGCACATGGAGGAAGCCTGCACATGGGGGGAAGCCTGCACATGGAGGAAAGCCTGCACATGGGGGAAGCCTGCACATGGAGGGAAGCCTGCACATGGGGGAAGCCTGCACATGAGGAAAGCCTGCACATGGGGGGAAGCCTGCACATGGAGGGAAGCCTGCACATGGGGGAAGCCTGCACATGAGGAAAGCCTGCACATGGGGGGGAAGCCTGCACATGGAGGAAAGCCTGCACATGGGGGGGAAGCCTGCACATGGAGGAAAGCCTGCACATGGGGGGGAAGCCTGCACATGGAGGAAAGCCTGCACATGGAGGGAAGCCTGCACATGGGGGAAGCCTGCACATGAGGAAAGCCTGCACATGGGGGGGAAGCCTGCACATGGAGGAAAGCCTGCACATGGGGGGGAAGCCTGCACATGGGGGAAGCCTGCACATGGAGGAAAGCCTGCACATGGGGGAAGCCTGCACATGGAGGGAAGCCTGCACATGGGGGAAGCCTGCACATGGAGGGAAGCCTGCACATGGAGGGAAGCCTGCACATGGAGGGAAGCCTGCACATGGGGGGAAGCCTGCACATGGGGGAAGCCTGCACATGGAGGAAAGCCTGCACATGGGGGGAAGCCTGCACATGGAGGAAGCCTGCACATGGGGGGGAAGCCTGCACATGGGGGGGAAGCCTGCACATGGGGGGAAGCCTGCACATGGAGGAAGCCTGCACATGGGGGGGAAGCCTGCACATGGGGGGGAAGCCTGCACATGGGGGGAAGCCTGCACATGGAGGAAGCCTGCACATGGGGGGGAAGCCTGCACATGGGGGGGAAGCCTGCACATGGGGGGGAAGCCTGCACATGGAGGAAAGCCTGCACATGGAGGAAAGCCTGCACATGGGGGGGAAGCCTGCACATGGAGGAAAGCCTGCACATGGGGGGGAAGCCTGCACATGGGGGGGAAGCCTGCACATGGAGGAAAGCCTGCACATGGGGGGGAAGCCTGCACATGGGGGGGAAGCCTGCACATGGGGGGGAAGCCTGCACATGGGGGGGAAGCCTGCACATGGGGGGGAAGCCTGCACATGGGGGGGAAGCCTGCACATGGGGGAAGCCTGCACATGGGGGAAGCCTGCACATGGAGGAAAGCCTGCACATGGGGGAAGCCTGCACATGGAGGGAAGCCTGCACATGGAGGAAAGCCTGCACATGGGGGAAGCCTGCACATGGAGGGAAGCCTGCACATGGGGGGAAGCCCTGCACATGGGGGGAAGCCTGCACATGGAGGAAAGCCTGCACATGGGGGAAGCCTGCACATGGGGGGAAGCCTGCACATGGAGGAAAGCCTGCACATGGGGGGAAGCCTGCACATGGAGGGAAGCCTGCACATGGGGGGAAGCCCTGCACATGGGGGGAAGCCTGCACATGGGGGGAAGCCTGCACATGGAGGAAGCCTGCACATGGAGGAAAGCCTGCACATGGGGGAAGCCTGCACATGGAGGGAAGCCTGCACATGGGGGGAAGCCTGCACATGGGGGGAAGCCTGCACATGGGGGGGAAGCCTGCACATGGGGGGAAGCCTGCACATGGAGGAAGCCTGCACATGGAGGAAAGCCTGCACATGGGGGAAGCCTGCACATGGAGGGAAGCCTGCACATGGGGGGAAGCCCTGCACATGGGGGGAAGCCTGCACATGGAGGAAAGCCTGCACATGGAGGAAAGCCTGCACATGGGGGGAAGCCTGCACATGGAGGAAAGCCTGCACATGGGGGGAAGCCTGCACATGGAGGGAAGCCTGCACATGGGGGGAAGCCCTGCACATGGGGGGAAGCCTGCACATGGGGGGAAGCCTGCACATGGAGGAAGCCTGCACATGGAGGAAAGCCTGCACATGGGGGAAGCCTGCACATGGAGGGAAGCCTGCACATGGGGGGAAGCCTGCACATGGGGGGAAGCCTGCACATGGGGGGGAAGCCTGCACATGGGGGGAAGCCTGCACATGGGGGAAGCCTGCACATGGGGGAAAGCCTGCACATGGAGGAAGCCTGCACATGGAGGAAAGCCTGCACATGGGGGAAGCCTGCACATGGAGGGAAGCCTGCACATGGGGGGAAGCCTGCACATGGAGGGAAGCCTGCACATGGGGGGAAGCCTGCACATGGGGGAAGCCTGCACATGGAGGGAAGCCTGCACATGGGGGGAAGCCTGCACATGGGGGAAAGCCTGCACATGGAGGAAAGCCTGCACATGGAGGAAAGCCTGCACATGGAGGAAAGCCTGCACATGGAGGAAAGCCTGCACATGGGGGGAAGCCTGCACATGGGGGGAAGCCTGCACATGGGGGGGAAGCCTGCACATGGGGGGGAAGCCTGCACATGGGGGGAAAGCCTGCACATGGAGGAAAGCCTGCACATGGAGGAAAGCCTGCACATGGGGGGAAGCCTGCACATGGGGGGAAGCCTGCACATGGGGGGGAAGCCTGCACATGGAGGAAAGCCTGCACATGGGGGGAAGCCTGCACATGGGGGGGAAGCCTGCACATGGGGGGGAAGCCTGCACATGGAGGAAAGCCTGCACATGGAGGAAAGCCTGCACATGGAGGAAGCCTGCACATGGAGGAAGCCTGCACATGGAGGAAGCCTGCACATGGGGGGGAAGCCTGCACATGGAGGAAGCCTGCACATGGGGGAAGCCTGCACATGGAGGAAAGCCTGCACATGGAGGAAAGCCTGCACATGGAGGAAAGCCTGCACATGGAGGAAGCCTGCACATGGAGGAAGCCTGCACATGGAGGAAGCCTGCACATGGGGGAAGCCTGCACATGGAGGAAAGCCTGCACATGGAGGAAAGCCTGCACATGGAGGAAAGCCTGCACATGGGGGGGAAGCCTGCACATGGAGGAAAGCCTGCACATGGGGGGAAGCCTGCACATGGGGGAAGCCTGCACATGGGGGAAGCCTGCACATGGGGGAAGCCTGCACATGGGGGGAAGCCTGCACATGGGGGGAAGCCTGCACATGGGGGGAAGCCTGCACATGGGGGGAAGCCTGCACATGGGGGGAAGCCTGCACATGGGGGGGAAGCCTGCACATGGGGGGGAAGCCTGCACATGGGGGGGAAGCCTGCACATGGAGGAAAGCCTGCACATGGAGGAAAGCCTGCACATGGGGGAAGCCTGCACATGGAGGAAAGCCTGCACATGGGGGGAAGCCTGCACATGGGGGGAAGCCTGCACATGGAGGAAGCCTGCACATGGGGGGGAAGCCTGCACATGGGGGGGAAGCCTGCACATGGAGGAAAGCCTGCACATGGAGGAAAGCCTGCACATGGGGGGAAGCCTGCACATGGAGGAAGCCTGCACATGGGGGGGAAGCCTGCACATGGGGGGGAAGCCTGCACATGGGGGAAGCCTGCACATGGAGGAAAGCCTGCACATGGAGGAAGCCTGCACATGGGGGGGAAGCCTGCACATGGGGGGGAAGCCTGCACATGGAGGGAAGCCTGCACATGGGGGAAGCCTGCACATGGGGGGAAGCCTGCACATGGGGGGGAAGCCTGCACATGGGGGGGAAGCCTGCACATGGGGGAAGCCTGCACATGGAGGAAAGCCTGCACATGGAGGAAGCCTGCACTTGGAGGAAAGCCTGCACATGGGGGGGAAGCCTGCACATGGGGGGGAAGCCTGCACATGGAGGAAGCCTGCACATGGAGGAAAGCCTGCACATGGAGGAAGCCTGCACATGGAGGAAAGCCTGCACATGGAGGAAAGCCTGCACATGGGGGGGAAGCCTGCACATGGAGGAAGCCTGCACATGGGGGGGAAGCCTGCACATGGAGGGAAGCCTGCACATGGGGGAAGCCTGCACATGGGGGAAGCCTGCACATGGGGGAAGCCTGCACATGGGGGAAGCCTGCACATGGGGGGAAGCCTGCACATGGGGGGAAGCCTGCACATGGGGGGAAGCCTGCACATGGGGGGAAGCCTGCACATGGGGGGAAGCCTGCACATGGGGGGGAAGCCTGCACATGGGGGGGAAGCCTGCACATGGGGGGGAAGCCTGCACATGGAGGAAGCCTGCACATGGGGGGGAAGCCTGCACATGGAGGAAAGCCTGCACATGGAGGAAAGCCTGCACATGGGGGAAGCCTGCACATGGAGGAAAGCCTGCACATGGAGGAAGCCTGCACATGGGGGGGAAGCCTGCACATGGGGGGGAAGCCTGCACATGGAGGAAAGCCTGCACATGGGGGGAAGCCTGCACATGGGGGGGAAGCCTGCACATGGAGGAAGCCTGCACATGGGGGGGAAGCCTGCACATGGAGGAAAGCCTGCACATGGGGGGGAAGCCTGCACATGGAGGGAAGCCTGCACATGGGGGAAGCCTGCACATGAGGAAAGCCTGCACATGGGGGGAAGCCTGCACATGGAGGGAAGCCTGCACATGGGGGAAGCCTGCACATGGGGGAAGCCTGCACATGGGGGGGAAGCCTGCACATGGAGGAAAGCCTGCACATGGGGGGGAAGCCTGCACATGGAGGAAAGCCTGCACATGGGGGGGAAGCCTGCACATGGGGGAAGCCTGCACATGGAGGGAAGCCTGTACATGGGGGAAGCCTGCACATGAGGAAAGCCTGCACATGGGGGGGAAGCCTGCACATGGGGGGGAAGCCTGCACATGGGGGGGAAGCCTGCACATGGAGGAAAGCCTGCACATGGAGGAAAGCCTGCACATGGGGGAAGCCTGCACATGGAGGGAAGCCTGCACATGGGGGGGAAGCCTGCACATGAGGGGAAGCCTGCACATGGAGGAAAGCCTGCACATGGAGGAAAGCCTGCACATGGAGGAAAGCCTGCACATGGGAGGAAGCCTGCACATGGGGGGAAGCCTGCACATGGAGGGAAGCCTGCACATGGGGGGGAAGCCTGCACATGGGAGGAAGCCTGCACATGGGGGGAAGCCTGCACATGGGGGGGAAGCCTGCACATGGGAGGAAGCCTGCACATGGGGGGAAGCCTGCACATGGGGGGAAGCCTGCACATGGGGGGAAGCCTGCACATGGGGGGAAGCCTGCACATGGAGGAAAGCCTGCACATGGGGGAAGCCTGCACATGGAGGGAAGCCTGCACATGGGGGAAGCCTGCACATGGAGGGAAGCCTGCACATGGAGGAAAGCCTGCACATGGGGGGAAGCCTGCACATGGGGGAAGCCTGCACATGGGGGGAAGCCTGCACATGGGGGAAAGCCTGCACATGGGGGAAGCCTGCACATGGAGGAAAGCCTGCACATGGGGGGGAAGCCTGCACATGGAGGAAGCCTGCACATGGAGGAAGCCTGCACATGGGGGGGAAGCCTGCACATGGAGGAAAGCCTGCACATGGGGGAAGCCTGCACATGGGGGAAGCCTGCACATGGGGGAAGCCTGCACATGGGGGAAGCCTGCACATGGGGGAAGCCTGCACATGGGGGGAAGCCTGCACATGGGGGGAAGCCTGCACATGGGGGGAAGCCTGCACATGGGGGGAAGCCTGCACATGGGGGGGAAGCCTGCACATGGGGGGGAAGCCTGCACATGGGGGGGAAGCCTGCACATGGGGGGGAAGCCTGCACATGGGGGGGAAGCCTGCACATGGAGGAAGCCTGCACATGGGGGGGAAGCCTGCACATGGAGGAAAGCCTGCACATGGAGGAAAGCCTGCACATGGGGGAAGCCTGCACATGGAGGAAAGCCTGCACATGGAGGAAGCCTGCACATGGGGGGGAAGCCTGCACATGGAGGAAAGCCTGCACATGGGGGGAAGCCTGCACATGGGGGGAAGCCTGCACATGGGGGGGAAGCCTGCACATGGGGGGGAAGCCTGCACATGGGGGGGAAGCCTGCACATGGAGGAAAGCCTGCACATGGGGGGGAAGCCTGCACATGGAGGGAAGCCTGCACATGGG
>CM051237.1:4174156-4257480 GCA_027917425.1 Gastrophryne carolinensis
TATCCCCTCTACTGACCCCACACTGCCTCTGTAATGTGTTACCATAGCAACCCCATATCCCCTCTACTGACCCCACACTGCCTCTGTAATGTGTTACCATAGCAACCTCATATCCCCCTACTGACCCCACACTGCCTCTGTAATGTGTTACCATAGCAACCCCATATCCCCTCTACTGACCCCACACTGCCTCTGTAATGTGTTACCATAGCAACCCCATATACCCTCTACTGACCCCACACTGCCTCTGTAATGTGTTACCATAGCAACCTCATATTCCCTGCACTGACCCCACACTGCCTCTGTAATGTGTTACCATAGCAACCCCATATCCCCTCTACTGACCCCACACTGCCTCTGTAATGTGTTACCATAGCAACCTCATATTCCCTGCACTGACCCCACACTGCCTCTGTAATGTGTTACCATAGCAACCCCATATCCCCTCTACTGACCCCACACTGCCTCTGTAATGTGTTACCATAGCAACCCCATATCCCCTGCACTGACCCCACACTGCCTCTGTAATGTGTTACCATAGCAACCCCATATCCCCTCTACTGACCCCACACTGCCTCTGTAATGTGTTACCATAGCAACCCCATATCCCCTGCACTGACCCCACACGGCCTCTGTAATGTGTTACCATAGCAACCCCATATCCCCTCTACTGACCCCACACTGCCTCTGTAATGTGTTACCATAGCAACCCCATATCCTCTCTACTGACCCCACACTGCCTCTGTAATGTGTTACCATAGCAACCCCATATCCCCTCTACTGACCCCACACTGCCTCTGTAATGTGTTACCATAGCAACCCCATATCCCCTCTACTGACCCCACACTGCCTCTGTAATGTGTTACCATAGCAACCCCATATCCCCTCTACTGACCCCACACTGCCTCTGTAATGTGTTACCATAGCAACCCCATATCCCCTCTACTGACCCCACACTGCCTCTGTAATGTGTTACCATAGCAACCCCATATCCCCTGCACTGACCCCACACTGCATCTGTAATGTGTTACCATAGCAACCCCATATCCCCTCTACTGACCCCACACTGCCTCTGTAATGTGTTACCATAGCAACCCCATATTCCTGCACTGACTCCACACTGCCTCTGTAATGTGTTACCATAGCAACCCCATATCCCCTCTACTGACCCCACACTGCCTCTGTAATGTGTTACCATAGCAACCCCATATCCCCTCTACTGACCCCACACTGCCTCTGTAATGTGTTACCATAGCAACCCCATATCCCCTCCACTGACCCCACACTGCCTCTGTAATGTGTTACCATAGCAACCCCATATTCCTGCACTGACTCCACACTGCCTCTGTAATGTGTTACCATAGCAACCCCATATCCCCTCTACTGACCCCACACTGCCTTTGTAATGTGTTACCATAGCAACCCCATATCCCCTCTACTGACCCCACACTGCCTCTGTAATGTGTTACCATAGCAACCCCATATCCCCTCTACTGACCCCACACTGCCTCTGTAATGTGTTACCATAGCAACCCCATATCCCCTCTACTGACTCCACACTGCCTCTGTAATGTGTTACCATAGCAACCCCATATCCCCTGCACTGACCCCACACTGCCTCTGTAATGTGTTACCATAGCAACCCCATATCCCCTCTACTGACCCCACACTGCCTCTGTAATGTGTTACCATAGCAACCCCATATCCCCTGCGCTGACCCTACACTGCCTCTGTAATGTGTTACCATAGCAACCCCATATCCCCTCTACTGACCCCACACTGCCTCTGTAATGTGTTACCATAGCAACCCCATATCCCCTCTACTGACCCCACACTGCCTCTGTAATGTGTTACCATAGCAACCCCATATCCGCTGTACTGACCCCACACTGCCTCTGTAATGTGTTACCATAGCAACCCCATATCCCCTCTACTGACCCCACACTGCCTCTGTAATGTGTTACCATAGCAACCTCATATTCCCTGCACTGACCCCACACTGCCTCTGTAATGTGTTACCATAGCAACCCCATATCCCCTCTACTGTCCCCACACTGCCTCTGTAATGTGTTACCATAGCAACCCCATATCCCCTCTACTGACCCCACACTGCCTCTGTAATGTGTTACCATAGCAACCCCATATCCCCTCTACTGACCCCACACTGCCTCTGTAATGTGTTACCATAGCAACCCCATATCCCCTCTACTGACCCCACACTGCCTCTGTAATGTGTTACCATAGCAACCCCATATCCCCTCTACTGACCCCACACTGCATCTGTAATGTGTTACCATAGCAACCCCATATCAACTCTACTGACCCCACACTGCCTCTGTAATGTGTTACCATAGCAACCTCATATCCCCTCTACTGTCCCCACACTGCCTCTGTAATGTGTTACCATAGCAACCCCATATCCCCTCTACTGACCCCACACTGCCTCTGTAATGTGTTACCATAGCAACCCCATATCCCCTCTACTGACCCCACACTGCCTCTGTAATGTGTTACCATAGCAACCCCATATCCCCTCTACTGACCCCACACTGCCTCTGTAATGTGTTACCATAGCAACCCCATATCCCCTCTACTGACCCCACACTGCATCTGTAATGTGTTACCATAGCAACCCCATATCCCCTCTACTGACCCCACACTGCCTCTGTAATGTGTTACCATAGCAACCCCATATCCCCTCCACTGACCCCACACTGCCTCTGTAATGTGTTACCATAGCAACCCCATATCCCCTCTACTGACCCCACACTGCCTCTGTAATGTGTTACCATAGCAACCCCATATCCCCCCTACTGACCCCACACTGCCTCTGTAATGTGTTACCATAGCAACCCCATATTCCTGCACTGACTCCACACTGCCTCTGTAATGTGTTACCATAGCAACCCCATATCCCCTCTACTGACCCCACACTGCCTCTGTAATGTGTTACCATAGCAACCCCATATCCCCTCTACTGACCCCACACTGCCTCTGTAATGTGTTACCATAGCAACCCCATATCCCCTCTACTGACCCCACACTGCCTCTGTAATGTGTTACCATAGCAACCCCATATCCCCTCCACTGACCCCACACTGCCTCTGTAATGTGTTACCATAGCAACCCCATATTCCTGCACTGACTCCACACTGCCTCTGTAATGTGTTACCATAGCAACCCCATATCCCCTCTACTGACCCCACACTGCCTTTGTAATGTGTTACCATAGCAACCCCATATCCCCTCTACTGACCCCACACTGCCTCTGTAATGTGTTACCATAGCAACCTCATATTCCCTGCACTGACCCCACACTGCCTCTGTAATGTGTTACCATAGCAACCCCATATCCCCTCTACTGACCCCACACTGCCTCTGTAATGTGTTACCATAGCAACCCCATATCCCCTCTACTGTCCCCACACTGCCTCTGTAATGTGTTACCATAGCAACCCCATATCCCCTCTACTGACCCCACACTGCCTCTGTAATGTGTTACCATAGCAACCCCATATCCCCTCTACTGACCCCACACTGCCTCTGTAATGTGTTACCATAGCAACCTCATATTCCCTGCACTGACCCCACACTGCCTCTGTAATGTGTTACCATAGCAACCCCATATCCCCTCTACTGTCCCCACACTGCATCTGTAATGTGTTACCATAGCAACCCCATATCCCCTCTACTGACCCCACACTGCCTCTGTAATGTGTTACCATAGCAACCCCATATCCCCTCTACTGACCCCACACTGCCTCTGTAATGTGTTACCATAGCAACCCCATATCCCCTCTACTGACCCCACACTGCCTCTGTAATGTGTTACCATAGCAACCCCATATCCGCTGTACTGACCCCACACTGCCTCTGTAATGTGTTACCATAGCAACCCCATATCCCCTCTACTGACCCCACACTGCCTCTGTAATGTGTTACCATAGCAACCTCATATTCCCTGCACTGACCCCACACTGCCTCTGTAATGTGTTACCATAGCAACCCCATATCCCCTCTACTGTCCCCACACTGCCTCTGTAATGTGTTACCATAGCAACCCCATATCCCCTCTACTGACCCCACACTGCCTCTGTAATGTGTTACCATAGCAACCCCATATCCCCTCTACTGACCCCACACTGCCTCTGTAATGTGTTACCATAGCAACCCCATATCCCCTCTACTGACCCCACACTGCCTCTGTAATGTGTTACCATAGCAACCCCATATCCCCTCTACTGACCCCACACTGCATCTGTAATGTGTTACCATAGCAACCCCATATCCCCTCTACTGACCCCACACTGCCTCTGTAATGTGTTACCATAGCAACCCCATATCCCCTCCACTGACCCCACACTGCCTCTGTAATGTGTTACCATAGCAACCCCATATCCCCTCTACTGACCCCACACTGCCTCTGTAATGTGTTACCATAGCAACCCCATATCCCCCCTACTGACCCCACACTGCCTCTGTAATGTGTTACCATAGCAACCCCATATCCCCTCTACTGACCCCACACTGCCTCTGTAATGTGTTACCATAGCAACCCCATATCCCCTCTACTGACCCCACACTGCCTCTGTAATGTGTTACCATAGCAACCCCATATCCCCTCTACTGACCCCACACTGCCTCTGTAATGTGTTACCATAGCAACCCCATATCCCCTCTACTGACCCCACACTGCCTCTGTAATGTGTTACCATAGCAACCTCATATTCCCTGCACTGACCCCACACTGCCTCTGTAATGTGTTACCATAGCAACCCCATATCCCCTCTACTGACCCCACACTGCCTCTGTAATGTGTTACCATAGCAACCCCATATCCCCTGCACTGACCCCACACTGCCTCTGTAATGTGTTACCATAGCAACCCCATATCCCCTCTACTGACCCCACACTGCCTCTGTAATGTGTTACCATAGCAACCCCATATCCCCTGCACTGACCCCACACGGCCTCTGTAATGTGTTACCATAGCAACCCCATATCCCCTCTACTGACCCCACACTGCCTCTGTAATGTGTTACCATAGCAACCCCATATCCTCTCTACTGACCCCACACTGCCTCTGTAATGTGTTACCATAGCAACCCCATATCCCCTCTACTGACCCCACACTGCCTCTGTAATGTGTTACCATAGCAACCCCATATCCCCTCTACTGACCCCACACTGCCTCTGTAATGTGTTACCATAGCAACCCCATATCCCCTCTACTGACCCCACACTGCCTCTGTAATGTGTTACCATAGCAACCCCATATCCCCTCTACTGACCCCACACTGCCTCTGTAATGTGTTACCATAGCAACCCCATATCCCCTCTACTGACCCCACACTGCCTCTGTAATGTGTTACCATAGCAACCCCATATCCCCTCTACTGACCCCACACTGCCTCTGTAATGTGTTACCATAGCAACCCCATATCCCCTCCACTGACCCCACACTGCCTCTGTAATGTGTTACCATAGCAACCCCATATTCCTGCACTGACTCCACACTGCCTCTGTAATGTGTTACCATAGCAACCCCATATCCCCTCTACTGACCCCACACTGCCTTTGTAATGTGTTACCATAGCAACCCCATATCCCCTCTACTGACCCCACACTGCCTCTGTAATGTGTTACCATAGCAACCTCATATTCCCTGCACTGACCCCACACTGCCTCTGTAATGTGTTACCATAGCAACCCCATATCCCCTCTACTGACCCCACACTGCCTCTGTAATGTGTTACCATAGCAACCCCATATCCCCTCTACTGACCCCACACTGCCTCTGTAATGTGTTACCATAGCAACCCCATATCCCCTCTACTGTCCCCACACTGCCTCTGTAATGTGTTACCATAGCAACCTCATATTCCCTGCACTGACCCCACACTGCCTCTGTAATGTGTTACCATAGCAACCCCATATCCCCTCTACTGTCCCCACACTGCCTCTGTAATGTGTTACCATAGCAACCCCATATCCCCTCTACTGACCCCACACTGCCTCTGTAATGTGTTACCATAGCAACCCCATATCCCCTCTACTGACCCCACACTGCCTCTGTAATGTGTTACCATAGCAACCCCATATCCCCTCCACTGACCCCACACTGCCTCTGTAATGTGTTACCATAGCAACCCCATATCCCCTCTACTGACCCCACACTGCCTCTGTAATGTGTTACCATAGCAACCCCATATCCCCCCTACTGACCCCACACTGCCTCTGTAATGTGTTACCATAGCAACCCCATATCCCCTCTACTGACCCCACACTGCCTCTGTAATGTGTTACCATAGCAACCTCATATCCCCTCTACTGACCCCACACTGCCTCTGTAATGTGTTACCATAGCAACCCCATATCCCCCTCTACTGACCCCACACTGCCTCTGTAATGTGTTACCATAGCAACCCCATATCCCCTCTACTGACCCCACACTGCCTCTGTAATGTGTTACCATAGCAACCCCATATCCCCTCTACTGACCCCACACTGCCTCTGTAATGTGTTACCATAGCAACCCCATATCCCCTCTACTGACCCCACACTGCCTCTGTAATGTGTTACCATAGCAACCCCATATCCCCTCTACTGACCCCACACTGCCTCTGTAATGTGTTACCATAGCAACCCCATATCCCCTCTACTGACCCCACACTGCCTCTGTAATGTGTTACCATAGCAACCCCATATCCCCTCTACTGACCCCACACTGCCTCTGTAATGTGTTACCATAGCAACCCCATATACACGTGTGACTCTCTATTGTCAGACCCCGGACACACTGTGATGATGAATGTGAAGGAGGAGGAGGGGGAAGGAAGGAATGTAAAGCAGGAAGTTCCTCTAATGATCAGAGCAGGTGAGTAATGTCATGTGACGCTCCCTCTGCATGTGATCATGTGACTCTCCTACCTCTACACCTGGGCTTTAGGGTGTGTCCAGCAGGTATCGGGATGTGGGGGTGCGGCGGCTCAGGTATCGGGATGTGGGGGTGCGGCGGCTCAGGTATCGGGATGTGGGGGGGAGGTGGCTCAGGTATCGGGATGTGGAGGCGCGGCGGCGGCTCAGGTATGGGGATGTGGGGGTGCAGAGGCTCAGGTATCGGGATGTGGGGGGGCGGCGGCTCAGGTATCGGGATGTGGGGGTGCGGCGGCTCAGGTATTGGGATGTGGGGGGGCGGCGGCTCAGGTATCGGGATGTGGAGGCGCGGCGGCGGCTCAGGTATGGGGATGTGGGGGTGCAGAGGCTCAGGTATGGGGATGTGGGGGTTCGGCGGCGGCTCAGGTATCGGGATGTGGGGGTGCAGAGGCTCAGGTATGGGGATGTGGGGGCGCGGCGGCTCAGGTATGGGGATGTGGGGGTGCAGAGGCTCAGGTATGGGGATGTGGGGGTGCAGAGGCTCAGGTATGGGGATGTGGGGGTGCGGCGGCTCAGGTATCGGGATGTGGGGGTGCGGCGGCTCAGGTATGGGGATGTGGGGGTGCGGCGGCTCAGGTATGGGGATGTGGGGGGGCGGCGGCTCAGGTATGGGGATGTGGGGGTGCGGCGGCTCAGGTATCGGGATGTGGGGGGGAGGTGGCTCAGGTATCGGGATGTGGGGGTGCGGCGGCTCAGGTATCGGGATGTGGGGGTGCGGCGGCTCAGGTATCGGGATGTGGGGGTGCGGCGGCTCAGGTATGGGGATGTGGAGGCGCGGCGGCGGCTCAGGTATGGGGATGTGGGGGTGCGGTGGCTCAGGTATCGGGATGTGGGGGGGAGGTGGCTCAGGTATCGGGATGTGGGGGTGCGGCGGCTCAGGTATCGGGATGTGGGGGTGCGGCGGCTCAGGTATCGGGATGTGGGGGTGCGGCGGCTCAGGTATGGGGATGTGGAGGCGCGGCGGCGGCTCAGGTATGGGGATGTGGGGGTGCGGCGGCGGCTCAGGTATCGGGATGTGGGGGGGAGGTGGCTCAGGTATCGGGATGTGGGGGTGCGGCGGCTCAGGTATCGGGATGTGGGGGTGCGGCGGCTCAGGTATCGGGATGTGGGGGTGCGGCGGCTCAGGTATCGGGATGTGGGGGTGCGGCGGCTCAGGTATCGGGATGTGGGGGGGAGGTGGCTCAGGTATCGGGATGTGGGGGTGCGGCGGCTCAGGTATGGGGATGTGGGGGTTCGGCGGCTCAGGTATCGGGATGTGGGGGTGCGGCGGCTCAGGTATCGGGATGTGGGGGTGCGGCGGCTCAGGTATCGGGATGTGGGGGTGCGGCGGCTCAGGTATCGGGATGTGGGGGTGCGGCGGCTCAGGTATCGGGATGTGGGGGTGCGGCGGCTCAGGTATCGGGATGTGGGGGTGCGGCGGCTCAGGTATCGGGATGTGGGGGTGCGGCGGCTCAGGTATCGGGATGTGGGGGTGCGGCGGCTCAGGTATCGGGATGTGGGGGTGCGGCGGCTCAGGTATCGGGATGTGGGGGTGCGGCGGCTCAGGTATCGGGATGTGGGGGTGCGGCGGCTCAGGTATCGGGATGTGGGGGTGCGGCGGCTCAGGTATCGGGATGTGGGGGTGCGGCGGCTCAGGTATCGGGATGTGGGGGTGCGGCGGCTCAGGTATCGGGATGTGGGGGTGCGGCGGCGGGCCCGCCCTCCACATACAGCGCAGCATGCGGCACCCAACGGACCGGAGCATGGAACGAGGAGAGGAGGTAGGGGAAGCGGTCGCTCCCCATTGGCTCACAGGAGGGTCGGCTGCAGAGCCTTCGCCATATCCCCCGCAATCGCCCCCCCCCCCCCTAGCAAAATGGCGGCGGCGGCCTCCTGGCGCTCTCCCTCACCTGCACTGAGTGCAGCCCAGGGCCACACCTGCGAGGGTAGATCCCCCCCCCCCCCATTCTCCCCTTTGGATGAGGGTGCCACCACCAGTTTGGGCCCACCACCACAAGGACAGCTCCGGGGGGGAAGCGTCCGCCACGTGGATGATAATTTGGGGATGAGTAGGGATGCCCCGACCCTTTTCCTGTGCCCTCAGGTTGTTTTCATTGCTTACGAGGCAGCTCACCCCTGTCACTTTCTAACAGTGACTTGCCGCTTTCTGGAGAGCCACTTTCGCCAAGAGGCAGCGACTTTTCTCAGCTATTGATCGAGGATGGGGCTGAAAGCGGATCGCTGTCCGGACGGGGGGGGGGGGGGGGGGGGCCTGGGGTGGAGGCGCGGCAGCCGTGACCCAGCTCTCAACTAGTTATTCTAAGGAAATCAAAGATCTGGGCGACAGAACCAATACGTTGGAAGGAAAAAATGGATGACATGGTTGCAGTCCTGGAGAACAGGGGGTCTGAGTCTGCGGCCCTCAGAGAAGACATGGACTCACTGCAACAAAAGCTAGAGGATCTGAAGAACCGATCCAGACGGGTCAACATCCGTATCCGAGGCCTCCCAGAATCAATAGAGGACGTTCCAGCTACCGTTCCGGCCCTCTTACAGGAACTGATCCCCTCTATGCCTATCGAACGCCTGGAGCTGGATCGCGCACACAGGGCGTTGGGCCCCAAAAGATCCGATGGTCTCCCCAGGGACATTGTTGTCAAGCCGACCTTCTACCGCACTAAGGAAACGATCCTGATGGCCGCCAGAGAAAAGGGAGACTTGTGCTTCCAGAATCACCGCTACCACATCTTCCCAGACGTCGCACCCCAAACCCTGCAGCGGAGGAGAGCCATGAAACCCTGCTTGGAGATACTACGGAGCCACAGCATAAAAGCTGAAGGACTTGGGTCTAACCTCCGTCGACTCCCCGACTCGCACGTCCGATGCGGCCGCCCAGGCGGCTGACGCTCCAGCCCCTGTGGGAGAAGGTCCACTCCCGCAGGAAGAGAGCTCGCCCCATGGGATCCGGCCTGGACCCGGGATGAGGACTTGGACCCGTCTGAGTGTTAATATGAATAGTATTCTAAGTATGTCACACACCCCACTTCAAACATTAATAATTACACTAGGGGTTAACGCACCGCTAGGTGGCAGCATTGCAGAGAATCTCCAAAAACTTCAGCAGGCCCCTCCCGGTCTATACATACCTGGTACCTCCCAAGAACCTCCCAGTGGTGTTCTCTGCAACGTGGCGACAAGACAGAAGAAAGAAGTCTCCTGCTTGCAGGTAGCCGGGGTATCCCCCGGCCCCCCCCCCCCCCCCTGTGGTCTATTTCTGCCCGGCTTTTGTTTGAATTGTGTTCTATGTAATGGCAGCCTCCCAGCTTCGGCTGTAGGCCGGGCAAAAGGTAGCCGGCACCATTGGTGCCTAGGAGATTAGCTCCTCCGCTCGACCCTTCATTGCGGGGCATAGCGGGATTCCTGGAGTGGTGATCCGGATGTGGGATGCCCCATTTAATAGGAGGTTAGCGGTCAGGATGTGCCTAGCCCTGGGATTTTTGTTATTCCACATTCCGGGGTGTGGGGCGCGCTTTGGGACGGTGACATGTTGTGTGAGTGTGGCTGCTGCGCTGCTGCATTGTGAGGGCTTATGCGCTGTTTTACTGTGGCTAACTTTTATTGCGGATTTGCTTGTGTGTCCCTCTTGTCACTCTGTCTGCGTGTATGGTTCTCTCCCCTCAGGAGCCAGGGGGCGGGGCCTCGCCATGATCGGCGCTTGCAGCCTGCGTGTCCGGTCTGCACAGGGGGGGGAACAGAGGATCAGTGTGTGGGTCTGTGTTCTTGTGCGCACTTGGGCAGTTTGCTCCGCCGGTCCCGTCTTAGAGGTCTGAGCGCGGTCTCTGCCGGCTGACGCTGACGTTGCAAGGGGGCAGGGTCGCGTGCGCGCGGGCCGCGCACTGATTGGTTGTCCCGGAGGGGCGGGGCCTTCTCGGCTCCCGGGGCTCGTCTTCCCCTCCCTCACGTCTCTGAGCTGTGTTGCGGGCCGCCATCTTCTGCGGTGCCTGGCTGCGCTGTGCTCTCTCTCAGGTAGGCGTTTTAGTTTTTCTTGCGGGATGCTCACATAGAGTTTGGCCTGGCCCCCCGTATTACGTCCCCTCCTCCTCCTGCCTCCTCGCTCCTGCACATCTTTAATGTGCTGGTTTTGTATTAACCATTTACTGTGTCTATGGTTAATGAGGGGGGGGGGGGAAGGGGGGTTTGTATGTTAGTTTAGGTATTATTGTGCCTGGATTGACTCTTGTCTCTCTCCCTTTGTGTCTTTCAGATCCTGGGATCCCGTCTGGCAGGGCTCTCCCGGTCTTATATACCTGGCTCGTGGGGGGTGTTTTTCATTGCTATATATATATATATATATATATATATATATATATATATATATATATATGCTATATATATTTTTTATAAGGGTCTTATGCTATTCCCCTGGGTCAGGATCTTGTGACAATCTTTAGACAGTTGTTAGGTTATTAAGGGGCATCCCGGGTCGCGTACCGCATAAATCCCTGGGTTCTGCGAATACCATAAAATTCACCACATGGAGGCTGCCACAGATACCGGGAATGGTTCTTCGGGACAATCCAAGGTGTGCGGGGGTTGTGGGACTCCGCTCCAGGGAGATGTCATTTTGTGTATCCCTTGTGCACAGCAGAACATTGCACGGCAGTCCAGTACTCCGGTGCCTAGCACTTCTTCAGCCGCGCCATCTCCCTCTCCCCCTCGCTTATTCCGGACCCCGTGTGACGTTGTCCTGGGCGGGGATTCGCAGTCTGAGGTATGTGCCCGCTTGACCAGCCTTGAGAAGCGGTTTTCTGCTATAGCCGCTCAGAAGGCTTCAGCTAAGCGGAAGCATCTGTCTCCGCCTCCGCCGGATTCAGATGAGGAAGTGGTGGGAGATCTGGATTGGTCGGATCGTCCCCGTGAAGAAGGTGAGCTCATTGAGGAAGAAGATTCTGATGTTCAGCAGTTGCTGGGTTCTGAGGGGGATCAGGCTGATGGCCTCCCTCTCGATTCCTCTACCATTCTGAGCCAGATGTTTGAGGTTTTGGATTTGGATCCTCCGGTGGTTGCTCCTAGGCCTAAGGGTCAGCTTTTTGGGGTGTCCAAGCAGCGTTTGGAGTTTCCCAGCCAACAGCACTTGAAGAAATTGTTTTCAAGCAATGGGAGCAACCTACACGTCTTGTTGGTGTGCTGTCTAGTTGGGATAGGAAGTATCCCTTTCCGGCGGAATTGATGAAGCGTTGGTCTGTTCCCCCTGAGGTAGATACTCCGGTCTTGGGACTGTCCAACATGGCGGTCGTGCATTCCCCTGACACGACTTCGCTCAGGGACGGCGAGGTTCGCCGGGTTGATCAGCTTGCTCGTCATGGTTTTGTATGTGCGGGTTCGGTGTTAAGGCCTGTCTGTGCTTCGGCTCTTTTGACTTTTGCTGTCAGGTCTATTGTCAGGGACTTGGGGGTGGATCTCGAGCCCACCAGTGATGAGTCCCTTGGGCTTAAGCGCTGCGATTCTTTTTTGTCTTTTATCCTGGCCGCTCAGGAGGATGCCATGTTGATGTGTGGCAGGGCTACTGCCTTGCTGGTGGCTATCCGGCGCTGTGTGTGGTTGAGACAGTGGACGGCCGATTTTAATTCTAAAAGATCGCTCACGGCTCTGCCCTTTTTGGGTTTGAGGCTTTTTGGTGAGAGGCTGGATTCTGTTGCCAAGGGAGGTAAGTTACCTCAGCGCAAGAAATTTCGCCGTTCCTTTCGGGGGACGGTCTCGTTCAATCCGTCCTTTCGGGGAGTCGGAGCCGGTAGGGGTGCGGGCTCCTCGGCCCCCAGGGGCGCCAGTTGGAATAGGGGCAGAGGCCGTGGCCGTCCCACTCGCGTCTGGGGTGCCAAGCCCAAGCCGGTTGCCAAGCCCACCCAGCAATGAGGGGGCGCCCTCACCCGTTTGGGTGGGGGGACGGTTGCAACTTTTCTCCCGGGTGTGGGACCAGGAGGTCCCGGACAGATGGATCCGGGAGGTGGTTTCGGCCGGTTACAAGTTGGAGTTCGAGTCCCGTCCTCCTCCAAGGTTCTTCAGGTCTCGGGTGTCTTTGGATCCTTTGGCCGCGCAGGGGCTCCTGGCGGCAGTAAGGAATCTTCTAGATTTAGCTGTCATTTGCCCGGTTCCTTCTTCAGAGGTAGGGCGCGGGTTTTACTCCAATCTCTTCACGGTTCCCAAAAAGGACGGGTCCTTCCGTCCTATTCTGGATTTGAAGTTTCTCAACAGGTTTATTCGTCCTCGGAAGTTCCGCATGGAAACCCTGCGGTCTGCGATCGGTTCGCTTCGGCAGGGGGACTTTATGACGTCCATAGACATCAAGGATGCGTACCTGCACGTGCCGATCTTTCCTGCTCATCAGCGGTTCCTTCGTTTCGTGGTGGGGATCGGCATTTTCAGTTTGTGGCTCTTCCGTTCGGCCTCACCTCTGCTCCGAGAGGGGTGATGGCCCTGCTCAGAGCTCAGGGGATTCGCATTGTGCCTTACCTGGACGATCTTCTCATCATGGCTCCTTCCTTCAGTCAAGCAGAGGGGGACACCAGCACGGTGGTGTCTATGTTGGAGAGGTTCGGCTGGGTGATCAATTACCCCAAGTCCTCGCTGGTTCCGGCCAGGGTGGTGACCTTTCTGGGGATGTCGTTGGACTCCGCCAGCACAGAGTGTCTCTCCCTCAGGCCAAGGTTCTGATGATTCAGGAATTGGTCCAGCTGCTCCTCTCCCATCCTCATCCGTCCATTCGTCTGGGGATGAGACTGGTGGGGTTGATGGTGGCCTCGTTCGAGGCAGTTCCCTTTGCTCAGTTTCATACAAGGACTCTTCAACTTCATCTTTTGGCGTCTTGGAACCGGTGTCCGGGGTCGTTGGATCGGTCCTTCCGGTTGTCCCCTCGGGTTCGGCAGTCCCTTCTGTGGTGGTTGGTCTCGGACAACCTTCTGAAGGGCAGGTCGTTTCTGACACCACTTTGGGAAACTGTCACCACGGATGCCAGTTTGTCAGGCTGGGGAGGTTTTTGGAAGGATCTTCGGTTTCAGGGGCAGTGGGACCCTCAGGAGGCCCACTTGCCCATCAATGTTCTGGAATTGCGAGCCATCAGGTTGGTTCTGTCTCGCTTGACGCATCATTTACAAGGTCTGCCGGTTCAGGTTCGCTCAGACAATCAGACGGCGGTTGCTTACATCAATCACCAAGGAGGGACTCGCAGTCTGGGTGCCCACAGGGAAGTGTCTCTGATTTTGGTCTGGGCGGAGACTCATGTCCCTTGCATCTCGGCAGTTTACATTCCGGGAGTGGAAAACACGGAGGCGGATTTTCTGAGCCGGTGTGCGTCCCGTCGGGGGGAGTGGTCTCTCCATCCCCAGGTGTTTCGGTCACTTTGTCTCCGGTGGGGGACGCCGGAGGTGGATCTGTTTGCCTCTCGTCACAATCACAAGCTTCCGTCCTTTGTGTCCCGGGACCCTCTGGCTCTGGCGGTGGATGCCATGACCCTGAGCTGGAGGGACCTGGGGTTTCTTTATCTGTTTCCTCTGATTACCATGCTAGGCAGGGTTCTGCGAAAGTTGGTTCTGGAGGGAGTTCCCGCCATTCTCGTGGTTCCAAGGTGGCCAAGGCGGGTGTGGTTCGCGGACATCGTTCGTCTGGCCGTAGATCAGTTCGTTCTGCCTCTTCGGCCAGATCTTCTCACTCAGGGTCAACTATGTTACCCCAGTTTACAAACGCTGGCTTTGACGGCTTGGCTGCTGAAACCTCCATCTTAAAGGAGGAGGGTCTTTCGGATGCGGTCATTCAGACTCTTATTAGTGCCAGGAAGAGATCTTCTTCTTCCATCTATTACAGGTATTGGAGATCTTATATTGATTGGT
This sequence comes from Gastrophryne carolinensis, assembly GCA_027917425.1. Classification (NCBI taxonomy): domain Eukaryota; kingdom Metazoa; phylum Chordata; class Amphibia; order Anura; family Microhylidae; genus Gastrophryne; species Gastrophryne carolinensis. Next base: position 4,188,955 of record CM051237.1, read on the forward strand.
GTGAGGCTAGGTCTTTGCCTTGCCGGGTCTTTTCTGTGTCTAGGATTTTGGAGTTTCTTCAGTCGGGGCTGGACTCCGGTCTTCAGCTGAGTACCTTGAAGGGGCAGGTTTCTGCTTTGTCTATTTTTTTTCCAGAAATCTTTTGCTAGTCATTCCTTGGTCAAGACTTTTTTCCAGGGGGTTTCGCATGTGCGGCCTCCTAGGAAGCCTTTGCTCCCAGTGTGGGATTTGAATTTGGTTCTTTCTGCTCTTAAGGCTCCTCCTTTTGAGCCTTTGCGGGATGTTGCTTTGTCCATTCTTACTCAGAAGGTTGCCTTTCTGGTGGCCATCACTTCGGTTCGGCGTGTTTCAGAGCTGGCAGCTTTGTCTATTCAGGCTCCTTATTTTGAGGATCATCAGGACAAAGTGGTTTTTCGTTACAAGTCAGATTTTCTCCCTAAAGTGGTCTCTGCTTTTCATCTTAACCAGGACATTGTTCTTCCTTCTTTGTGTCCTAAGCCTAAGAATGTCAAGGAGAGTGCTTTGCACTGCTTGGATGTGGTGCGTTGTGTCAGGTACTATCTTCGTGCGACGTCTTCTTTTCGTAAGACTGATGCCTTTTTCGTTGTGCCATGTGGGCCTAGGAAGGGTTTGGCTCCGGCCAAATCTTCCATTAGTAAATGGATTCGTCAGACCATTGTTGGTGCTTATTCGGCTAAGGGGAAGGATCCTCCTTTCCGAGTTACTGCTCACTCTACTCGTGCGGTTGGTGCGTCCTGGGCTTTTCAGCACCAGGCTTCGGTTGAACAAGTGTGTAAGGCTGCAACTTGGTCTTCTGTTCATACTTTTTCTAAGTTCTATAAGGTTGATGTGCAGGCCTCAGCGGATGCTGTTTTTGGCCACAAGGTTTTGCAGGCTGCAGTGGTTTGAGTTTTTTCCGCGTTATTGCCTGTTCGGATACCCACCCTTTTCTGGACACTGCTGTTGGATGTCCCTAGTGTAATTATTAATGTCTGAAGTGGGGTGTGTGACATACTTAGAATAATACCATTTTGTGAATACTCACCTGTAAAATGGGTATTATAAGTATGTCACACACCCCACTTCACCCGCCCTTTTCGGTATCCTGGCTCTTTATTTGGTGAAGTTAGTTCTTTACGTTGAAGGTTACATTGTTTGGTTCTGGTACCTTGTCTTACTGCTGTTCTAATACTGGGAGGTTCTTGGGAGGTACCAGGTATGTATAGACCGGGAGGGGCCTGTTGAAGTTTTTGGAGGTTCTCTGCAATGCTGCCACCTAGCGGTGCGTTAACCCTAGTGTAATTATTAATGTTTGAAGTGGGGTGTGTGACATACTTATAATACCCATTTTACAGGTGAGTATTCACAAAATGGTATTTTTTGGTGACTCCCCTTCCTGGTGTAAAGTTTTACATTTCAAAATGGTTAATGGTTCGTTGTCCTAGAGTTGTTTGCTACCCTTGGTGAGTGGACACTACTGTGTAGGCCTCCTGCGGCGGCTAGATTGGGCCCCCGTGGTAGCGCCCCACTGTACGTGGGCTGGGTTGGCCCACCTATGGGGTTCGGGCTCAGGGCCTGGCTCATATAACATGTTGCTGCCCTGGGTTTTGTGTCGGGCTGGTGGCCGTGTGGACCCACCAATGGTCGTGCTACTTACGAAATTTTGAATACTTTGTAACTTTTCATGCATGCCGAAAGTTAAACTTGAGATGCGTTATTCCATGCTGACCTCTGTTGCTCAATATTGAGTCCTATAGTACCGCTAAACGCTGGGTTATTTTAGTATATTATGATTTTCTGTTTTTTGCCTGAATATGGTCATGTTTAATCCGCAGGTTTGTCTCCTGGGTAAGCCCCCCGATTGACAAGTTGTCAAATGGTTCAATCAAGGCCCATGTTTGGCCTTGACTAATGGATCTATTTCTGCTATTGCAGATTGTGGAGGGGCCTTTGGTGGTATTGCACCGCGCACTGGCCCAAGGTATTTTGTGTTTGTGTATCTTATGTTTCCCAATCTCTACTTCCGCCCTCCCTATAATCCGTTCCTGCTCCCACTCCCCCTCACTTCCCATTTTGATTTCTCGCGTTCCACTAGGCCGGACATTAACACCCTGCATCACCAGGACTGTCATGGTTGGGCTGAACATTAAGGTTGTATCGCACAATGTTCAGGGCTTTAATGTCCCCGCTAAGCGTAATAAGGCCTTTCATTACTATAAGTTCTGCAAAGCTGATATGATCTTTTTGCAAGAAACCAGACTCTCCACCCATTCCAAGCCAAAGTACCTTAGTTGCCACTTCCCCTTGGCCTATCTCGCTTGTAACAGAGAGAAGAAAAGGGGAGTCCTGATTGCCATCCGTAAGAATCTTCCGTTTATCTGCTCTAAGGAGATCTTAGATCCCAGCGGCAGATATCTCATACTACAGGGTACCCTCTATGACGTGGAGATTACCCTGGTCACGTACTATGCTCCCAACACCTTCCAAACCAGTTTTTTCAAGCACCTATTGACGGTTGTCCAGAATAATACCAAAGGGGTCCTGATAATGGGAGGGGAGTCGAACCTGACAATAAACCCTGGATTGGACAGGCGGTGCACAGGGCAATCCAGGACGGTGCTCCCGGCCCCGGATGCCCACTCCGCGACCTTCCGTGACCTCCTTAATCGCCACAGCCTGTGCAATGTTTGGAGGGAAAAGAACCCCAGAGTCCGTGATTTCACATTCTATTCTAACCCTCACGGTACATTTTGTAGGATAGACCACATATTAGTCCCTCAATCGGTGCTACCGGCCACTATCGATTCTAAAATTTACAATACAGCCTGGTCCAATCACAGTCCACAGTCCCAGGACCACAGTCTTGGACCTCTTGGTCACAACTAAGCACTCTTATAGCTGGTGGCTCAATGACTCCCTTCTGTCAAAAAAATCCGAAAAAATCAAGAGGCCCTTTAGGAGTATTTCTCGCTCAACACCAACTCGGTCTCTTCCCCGATCTCCCTGTGGGAAGCCCATAAGTCCACCATGAGAGGGAATATTATCTCTATAGCCTCTGCTGAGAAGGAGAATAAGGGAGTTGACCTTGGGTTTTGAGCGAGCTGAAATACAGTAGAGGGGGGCCCCGAGCGCCAGAAATAAGAAGGTTGTGGACAAATTGCGATTAGAGTTTAATGCGGTTCTAGATGACCAAGCTGAGAAAAGACTCAGGTGGTCAAAACAAAAATTTTAGTCAAGAGGCAATAAGCCGGACACGATGTTAGCCTGAAAGCTGAGGGCCGCTGACCTTGATAGGCAGCAACCCATAAAACTGAAGCTCAGCTCGGGTGCTGTCACGGCCGACCCCAATATAGTTGTTTCGGCCTTTGGGGATTTTCTATCGGCCCTTTACTCAGCCCCAGCAAGCATGAATACGGTCATACGCGATGAGTTTTTCGAACAGGTTGAATTACCCAACATTGAACAGAGATATGTGGACAGGATGGAGGCTCCCATTACACATAGCGAAGTGCTTCTCGCCAAGACCCCAGGTCCACACAGGCTCAGTGGCCTGTACTATAAAAATTTGCCCCCATCCTGGCGCCACACCTATCTACCTGTGTGTGCAGAAACCTCACTTAACCCTAGTTCGCTAATGGTGGATATCTGCATGATTCCCAAGCCAGATAAAGACGGCCTACTCATTCAATATTATAGGCCAATATCTTTGATAAACATTGACGTGAAGCTGCTGGCTAAAGTTTTGACGGCGAGTTTGAACACATTTGTGGCTGACCTCATACATGGGGACCAAGTGGGGTTTGTCCCAACCCGTCAGGCCGGGGATAACATCAGGAGGGCCGCTCATCTGGTCCACCACGCCCACTCCAGGGATATCCCGGACTTTCTACTCTCCCTAGACATCCAGAAGGCGTTTGATTCCCTATCTTGGGACTACCTGTTGTGGGTGCTCAGGAAATGGGGCATCGGGCAACTTTTCCTGGAATGGGTGGGGGCTCTCTACAAGACGCCTGCAGCACGAGTACGATACCTGGGCTTCACCTCAGGGTCATTCAATATTGCTAGGGGAACCCGGCAAGGATGCCCTTTATCCCCACTCCTCTTCATCCTGGCCATGGAACCGTTGGGCTTAGCAATACAAAACTCCCCTAGCATTAAGGGACTGGAGGTTGCGGGCGTCCACCACAAAGCCATGTTTTTCACGGACGATGCCCTGATTGCCATCACCCAGCCGGTCACCTCGCTCCGGAACTTGTACAAATTCCTTGACCAATTTGCCCAAATCTCAGGCTTAACAATCTATAATGAGAAGTCAAGGGCATTAAATGTGTCTCTGCCGATGGACGTGGTGGACCAGATTAAGGCTCGCTTCCCTTTCTGCTGGGGAACATAGCCTCTCCCATATTTGGGGGTGCACATCTCAGCCAAGTACACTAACCTATATGAAGCAAATTATCCTCCTTTGTTTAAGTCTTTAACTTGCCTATTGGAAGTCTGGAGGTCATATCCGATCTCTTGGATAGGCCTCATTAACGCGGTCAAGATGACGATCCTCCCGAAATTGCTCTACTTCTTCAGAGCACTGCCAACTAAAATCCCACTATATATGCCCCAGGTGATGCAGAGGAGGATCTTTGCTTTTATTTGCTCTGCGGTGCGCCCAAGGGTATCCAAACGCACTATGCTAGCCCACAGAGCACATGGGGGGGTGGGAGTGCCCGACATATTTAAATATTATAAAGCCTCGCAGATCGCCCAGCTGGTCCCCATGCATTCCTCCCTCAAACCCCCATTGTGGGCTTTCCTTGAGCTTCCCAATTGCGCACCGATACCTAATGACAGCCTACTTTGGACAGACCCCGGACTTAGCCCCAAAACACTTAGCCTCCTAATGAGACATTCACTCGCAGTGTGGGACTCGGTCAGGTATTCCGCCTCCTTGATGTCCCCACACATCTATGGGACAACACAAGCTTCCCCCCAGGTGAACAGAACAAATTGGCCTTTAAGTGGTATCAGAACCGGGGTATAAACAAAAATATCGGATCTACTCATAGAGGGGGGCCTTGGGTCCTTCCGCGACCTGCAAGAGAAATACGATATTCCCCACAAAGAGTACTTCCGTTACATTCAATTAAGGCATTGGATTCTGCCCCTGACAAAACTATGTCCTTCCTCCCGGGCGAGGACCCCCTTTGAAGAACTATGTGCTAAATGACCCCTTTCAACGGGGAATAATCTCCCTGATTTATTCAGCATTAAACGAAATTAAGCCGGAGTCTCACGCATATGTGAGTAGCTGGGAAAGGGATCTGGGTCCACCTGGGGGAGTAAGGGGGTGGACGGAGATCTGGTCTTGTATCTCAAAAAGCTCCATCAACATCCATCATCGAAACAGCCTATAAGGTAATGCTCCGCTGGTACCTGGTGCCGAGCCGCTTGAGCAGGATGTTTCCGGGGCAGGCTAAGTCATGCTTTAGGGGCTGCAGTGCGGAGGGGGACTTCATGCATGTTTGGTGGACCTGCCCTATGCTGGCCCGCTTTTGGAACCAGGTGTTCAGGATGGCCAATGAATATCTTCCAAACCAGCATGAGAAAGGATCCCTGGGTGGCCCTCCTGCACTGTAAGCCCTGGGAGCTGTCTAGTAAGCAACACAGACTTTTTGTCTACCTTCTAGCGGCCAAGCAGGCCATAGCTAGGGCCTGGAAGAAGCAGTTTCTCGGAGGTGTAGGCTAGGATGAATGGATTTCTCATCAACGAGAGACTGTCTATGTAGCGATAACCTTTATCGCCGGAGGGCTTCCCCGCCAGAGACGTCCTTTTCCCAATGGTGAGAGGTGCTGCAGGAATTCCAGAGTCATCCGTGAGGAACCAGGAACAGCCCTTACAAGGGCCAGTGAATTGTAATATAGCGTTTCCCCCAATAAGAGACAGAACTCAGTATTGAGGGTGAAGATGAACTGAACTTTATTAGTGCCACACTGTGCCTTATATGCAAGCCTCCATGCAAGGGGGCCTCCCCCATGGACCTGATGGAGGACTGCATGACAAATACACAGACCAATGGGAGCAGGGCACACAATCCCTCAACTCTGCCGGTGACTCAATCAGCAACACAATAGACGTCTGTAACACAATCAATCAGAACAATGGCAGTCTGTACTACAATCAATCGGAACAACGCCATTGTCTGTGATGTAATCAATCAACACAATGGCAGTCTGTAACATGCTTAAGAAAATGAAAGTAATGGGTCTATGCAAAAACAGTGCCTTTGAAATCCAAAGGCATAGAGTCTGTCACAATGCCCCCTTTTTGTGGAACACCCAGCAGACCCGGATTGACCCTGTTCGGGTTAATGTGGGGCTGTCCGGACTCTTGTTATGGGCAGAGTTTTGTTTGCCGGGATAATCCATCTGCATTACCGTTTTGTATACCGGGCCTGTATACACACACACACACACACATACAGTTGTAATCACAGGGTGCTGGTCTTGTCCACACACATGTACTCACAGGGTGCTGGTCTTGTACACACACATGTACTCACAGGGTGCTGGTCTTGTACACACACATGTACTCACAGGGTGCTGGTCTTGTACACACACATGTACTCACAGGGTGCTGGTCTTGTCGTTTCCCCCCAATAAGAGGCAGAACTCAGTATTGAGGGTGAAGATGATACACACACACACACACACACACACACACACTTGTATTCACAGGGTGCTGGTCTTGTACACACACATGTACTCACAGGGTGCTGGTCTTGTACACACATACATTTGTACTCACAGGGTGCTGGTCTTGTCGTTTCCCCCCAATAAGTGAATTGTAATATAGCGTTTCCCCCAATAAGAGACAGAACTCAGTATTGAGGGTGAAGATGAACTCTTTTATTAGTGCCACTCTAGGCCTTATATACACAAGTCTCCATGCAAGGTGGACCTGATGGAGAACTGCATGACAACCACACCGACCAATAGCAGCAGGGCACACAATCCCTCAACTCTGCCGGTAACACAATCAGTAGAACAATAGCAGTCTGTAACACAATCAGTATAACAATAGCAGTCTGTAATACAATCAATCAGAACAATGCCATTGTCTGTGACGTAATCAATCAACACTATGGCAGTCTGTAACATGCTTAAGAAAATGAAAGTAATGGGTCTATGCAAAAACAGTGCCTTTAAAATCCAAAGGCATAGAGTCTGTCACAGTTATCATTGATATTATTGCCATTTTCTGGGTGGTTGGTTCTCCCGGCTTCTCTTTCTCACTGCTTTTCAATGCTGGGGATTTGTGGGAGGTCCCTCGGCTTATGTGGGGCCGGGAGGAGCTTGTTTTTCTACATGTCTGCAGTGGACGGCGCTGGAGGCGGAGGTATACCCACATGTAAGGACTATGTCTGGAGCAGGACGTGCTGTATGCATATAATATCAACTCTACGGGTGAGTACTTCACAGAGTTGTATTTTTAAGTGCAATGGCAACAATAGCTGCGGCACAGACCGGACGTAAGCCCGTTCCCACGAAGGTGAAGGCATGACAGGCTAGTTGAGCCATACGCCGGTCGGGATTATCCCGCAAGGTAGTGGTGTCAGCAGACGGCATAATAGAAGTGTTGCAGAGCCCCAGTATGGGGGCGTCCACCTCGGGGGGGAAAAGACCAGCAGTGAACCAAAGCGGCCGAAAGGGATATCTTCTATCCATTCCCTTGGGCACCGAGGGTAACCTGTTAGGGCGTTCCCATTCCTTGAGGACCATATAGGAGCAATGTCCCTGCTCTGGGAACTCTAGGCGTTGCTTATCAGGTGGAGGAGCTGCCCCTGCTTCCTCCTTAACGCCTTCGGGGGGATCGATGTGTAAAGCATCAAAAACGGCCGACAAGAGTCCGTTGGTGCCATCCGAGAGCCCGGAATCCTTGTCAGAGAAGGACCCTGGTTCACAACATACTCGTCATGATGATCCAGAGGAATCAGAATCGTGGAACAATCCCCCCTCCTCCATGGACTCACGGCCGCCATAGGAATCATACAATAATCATCATCATCGGCAAAGAGGGACAAACCCGGAGCCAGGTGCCTCCTTTTACTAGAGACCTTGCCGGCCCCCGGCCGGGCCAGTTGTCGCTCAGTGCTGGCAACGCGCAGAGCCAAGTCAGACCGGGATCCCCTGCTGGCTTCCCCCCTCCCTGGGGCTAAACACCTGCTCCCCCACGCCTGCAAAGATGCAGGGAGAACATGACTGGGTAAAGAGGCGCACGTAACACAAACCGCGCCGCGCCACTCAAGGGGATGTCCCGCACAAACACAGCCGAGCCTGTCCCAAAGGACCCCCAAGCTCGCCATCCCCAGAAGCCTCCATATGGTGATTAATTAGGAGTGCGTCCAATAGAAAGGACGTTAAGACCCCAGACCCGGGATACCCCACAGAACCGGGAGAAACCACAAGTACATGCCAAAGAAGGACCTAATCACTGACGGCACAAGCAAAGACTTGGGATAATTGATCACCCAACCAAAAGACGCGAGGGTGGACACAACCACCTGAGTATCCCTCTCGACCTGTTGCAGGGAGAACATGACTGGGTAAAGAGGCGCACGTAACACAAACCGCGCCGCGCCACTCAAGGGGATGCCCCGCACATGATACACAGCCGAGCCTGTCCCGAAGAACCCCCAAGCTCGCCATCCCTAGAAGCCTCCACATGGTGATTTAATTAGGAGTGCGTCCAATAGAAAGGACGTTAGACCCCCAGACCCGGGATACTCCACAGCCTCGGGAGGGCGTGGGGTGAAAGAGAACCGGGAGAAACCACAAGTACAATGTCCCCACATGAAAAAACATAAGACAGGGATTGAGCATCCCACAGAGCATGCACCCATAAAATACATGGAGGATCAGACTCACGGACCGTATAAGCAGGCACGGGCAGATGCACCTCAGAGGCAGCAGCGTGGGCAGGAGCCAAAGGCGCGATGCAGAAGCGTGAGCGAGTGAAGACTTGCCCCCCGGGAGATCCGGATAGCCACTGGGGACGTTAGCCAGGCCCCGAGGAGGAAGGGAGCACCGCAACAGACGGAGCCCACGCAGCGAAGGGGGGGGGGCGGTCCGCCCGCACCGGCGCACACAACCAAAAGGCAACAATAGCCGCGGCAGCCCGTTCCCACGAAGGTGAAGGCATGAAATGCTAGTTGAGCCATACGCCGGTCTGGATTATCCCGCAAGGGAGTGGTGTCAGGAGACGGCATAATAGAAGTGTTGGAGAGCCCCAGTACTGGGGCGTCCACCTCAGGGGGAAAAGACCAGCGGCGAACCAAAGCGGCCGAAAGGGAGCACCGCAACAGATGGAGCCCACGCAGCGAAGGGGGGGGGCGTCCGCCCGCACCGGGGCACACAACAAAAAGGCGCCAGTACAGCGGAACCTAGAGGGGCGGGCCGTGCGAAAATGACACGTAACGCGTAACTGCACGGTCCCGCGGAGCTCTGAGGTGCCGCGCCTCACAGGAGAAGCAATGGCGCCCAGGAAGGACGCCACAAGTAAAGCCCAAGGCCGGGCCTTCACCGTCGCTGCACCGACTGGGGCCATCAAGCCCCGACCCCCATCGCCTGTAACAATATACTAAAGACTAATTAAAGTGCATGCGCTAGCTTACACCCACCTACAACCTATTGATATCTAATTGAAACTACTAAAAAAATATCAATCCAAATATAAAGATTACTTACATAAAGAACGACCGCCAGCCCACTGCCCCACTGTCTACGCGTTACGTGACGTCATCAGTATGTCCTGAGGAAGTGACGCTGATGACGTCACGTAACGCGTAGACAGTGGGGCAGTGGGCTGGCGGTCGTTCTTTATGTAAGTAATCTTCATATTTGGATTGATATTTTTTACTCTTCCCCCCGGCTGGTACTTACTGTTAGTGGTTTCAATTAGATATCAATAGGTTGTAGGTGGGTGTAAACTAGCACATGCACTTTAATTAGTCTTTAGTATATTGTTACATTGTGGCACCTTATTAAGTGGAGTATTTGTATGCACTATAGCACTTTATTTTTTACCAATCGGAGTCCTTAATGTGTATGATGTATTGGATTTTTTCAGATATATTTAGTAGTGGTGCCATATATTGTAGAGGGTATTGGAAGGGGCGGGACCTTCCAGTTCTGTTTATACTTAATTGTGTTTACCCTCATTTGTCAGGGCGGAACTCTTAGACTCCAGGGCCGGCCCGGCCTGCGATTGGCAACTTTACCGACGTGGGCATCACCTGAGGGGGTATAACGGGCACTTCCGGGTGGGGCAAAGATAGAATCGACCCTCCGCCACCGTGTGAGACACCCCGGGGCAGCAGATAAAAGATTAATACCTCACTTACCGCACAACGACGCTTTATTCGCTTCCTACTTCCGCCTAAGGCCGCAGCCCCGCCTCTGGTCGTCATAGCAACTTCCGGCTGCCATTTTGTCGTAGCCCGGCCGCAGCCAGTTACGGATAAAAGCGAAGCGACGAGGAGGGGGAGCTTTCCCAGGAAACAAGACGATCCGGAGGCGGGGCTGATGAGGGAAAATAGGTGAGTTAAAGAGCGGCAGGAGAAAATGTCCGAAGTTACGGGCGCCGCCATGTTGGTGTAGTCTAGAGCCGCGCACAAGGCAGCACAGGTAGGGCCGCGTTATTGGGTCTCCAACAAAAGCTCTTCTGTGATTGGTTCATTTATTTCTCCCATTCCTTCTCTGCCTCCTGCTCTTCTGCCCTTCCATCATCCTCTTCTGCCCCCTGCTATTCTGCCCTCCCATCATCCTCTTCTGCTATTCTGCCCTCCCATAATCCTCTTCTGCCCCCCGAGCCCTTGGCCCCACCTATTTCCTCATCTGCCCCCGAGCCCTTGGCCCCACCTTGGTCCTCTTTTGCCCCCCCCGAGCCCTCGGCCCCACCTTGGTCCTCTTTTGCCCCCCGAGCCCTTGGTCCCACCTAGTTCCTCTTCTGCCCCCCCAGCCCTTGGCCCCACCTTGGTCCCCATCTGCCCCCGAGCCCTTGGTCCCCATCTGCCCCCCGAGCCCTCGGCCCCACCTTGGTCCTCTTCTGCCCCCCGAGCCCTCGGCCCCACCTTGGTCCTCTTTTGCCCCCCGAGCCCTTTGTCCCACCTAGTTCCTCATCTGCCCCCCGAGCCCTTGGCCCCACCTTGATCCTCATCTGCCCCCCGAGCCCTTGGCCCCACCTTGGTCGTCTTCTGCCCCCCGAGCCCTTGGCCCCACCTTGGTCCTCTTCTGCCCCCTAGCCCTCGGCCCCACCTTGGTCCTCATCTGCCTCCTGAGTCCTTGGCCCCACCTTGGTCTTCATCTGCCCCCCGAGCCTTCGGTCTCACCTAGTTCCTCTTCTGCCCCCCGAGCCCTTTGTCCCACCTAGTTCCTCTTCTGCCCCCCGAGCCCTTGGTCCCACCTTGATCCTCATCTGCCCCCCGAGCCCTCGGCCTCATCTTGGTCCTCTTCTGCCCCCCGAGTCCTTTGTCCCACCTAGTTCCTCTTCTGCCCCCCGAGCCCTTGGTCCCACCTAGTTCCTCTTCTGCCCCCCCAGCCCTTGGCCCCACCTTGGTCCTCATCTGCCCCCGAGCCCTTGGTCCCCATCTGCCCCCCGAGCCTTTGGCCCCACCTTGGTCCTCTTCTGCCCCCCGAGCCCTTGGCCCCACCTTGGTCCTCTTCTGCCCCCTAGCCCTCGGCCCCACCTTGGTCCTCATCTGCCTCCCGAGTCCTTGGCCCCACCTTGGTCTTCATCTGCCCCCCGAGCCTTCGGTCTCACCTAGTTCCTCTTCTGCCCCCCGAGCCCTTTGTCCCACCTGGTTCCTCTTCTGCCTCCCGAGCCCTTGGCCCCACCTTGATCCTCATCTGCCCCCCGAGCCCTCGGCCTCATCTTGGTCCTCTTCTGCCCCCCGAGTCCTTTGTCCCACCTAGTTCCTCTTCTGCCCCCCGAGCCCTTGGCCCCACCTTGATCCTCATCTGCCCCCCGAGCCCTCGGCCTCATCTTGGTCCTCATCTGCCTCCCGAGTCCTTGGCCCCACCTTGGTCCTCATCTGCCTCCCGAGTCCTTGGCCCCACCTTGGTCCTCATCTGCCTCCCGAGTCCTTGGCCCCACCTTGGTCCTCATCTGCCCCCCGAGTCCTTGGCCCCACCTTGGTCCTCATCTGCCCCCCGAGCCCTTGGTCCCACCTAGTTCCTCTTCTGCCCCCGAGCCCTCGGTCCCACCTTGGTCCTCATCTCCCCCTGAGCCCTTGGCCCCACCTAGTTCCTCCTCTACCCCCGAGCCCTTGGCCCCACCTTGGTCCTCATCTCCCCCCCCCCGAGCCCTCGGCCCCACCTTGGTCCTCATCTCCCCCCGAGCCCTCGGCCCCACCTTGGTCCTCATCTGCCTCCCGAGTCCTTGGCCCCACCTTGGTCCTCTTCTGCCTCCCGAGTCCTTGGCCCCACCTTGGTCTTCATCTGCCCCCCGAGCCCTTTGTCCCACCTAGTTCCTCTTCTGCCCCCCGAGCCCTTGGCCCCACTTTGATCCTCATCTGCCCCCCGAGCCCTCGGCCTCATCTTGGTCCTCTTCTGCCCCCCGAGCCCTTGGCCCCACCTAGTTTCTCATCTGCCCCCCGAGCCCTTGGCCCCACCTTGGTCGTCTTCTGCCCCCAAGCCCTCGGCCTCATCTTGGTTCTCTTCTGCCCCCTGAGCCCTTGGCCCCACCTTGGTCCTCATCTGCCCCCTGAGCCCTTGGCCCCACCTTGGTCCTCTTCTGCCCCCCGAGCCCTTGATCCCACCCTGGTCGTCTTCTGCTCCCAAGCCCTTGGTCCCACCTAGTTCCTCTTCTGCCCCTGAGCCCTCGGCCTCACCTTGGTCCTCATCTGCCCCCCGAGCCCTTGGTCCCACCTTGGTCCTCATCTGCCCCCCGAGCCCTTGGTCCCACCTTGGTCCTCATCTGCCCCCCGAGCCCTTGGTCCCACCTAGTTCCTCTTCTGCCCCCGAGCCCTCGGTCCCACCTTGGTCCTCATCTCCCCCTGAGCCCTTGGCCCCACCTAGTTCCTCTTCTGCCCCCGAGCCCTCGGTCCCACCTTGGTCCTCCTCTACCCCCGAGCCCTCGGTCCCACCTTGGTCCTCCTCTGCCCCCCGAGCCCTCGGTCCCACCTTGGTCCTCATCTCCCCCCTGAGCCCTTGGTCCCACCTAGTTCTTCTTCTGCCCCCGAGCCCTCGGTCCCACCATGATGGAGGCTCAGCAGCTCCTCCCATCACAGGGTAAGAGGCGGGGCTATATCTGATTACAGGGGGGAGTATGGGGACACCAACATCTCTACAGGGGGGACACCATGATGGAGGCTCAGCAGCTCCTCCCATCACAGGGTAAGAGGCGGGGCTATATCTGATTACAGGGGGGAGTATGGGGACACCAACATCTCTACAGGGGGGACACCATGATGGAGGCTCAGCAGCTCCTCCCATCACAGGGTAAGAGGCGGGGCTATATCTGATTACAGGGGGAGTATGGAGACCCTAACATCTCTACGGGGGGGACACCATGATGGAGGCTCAGCAGCTCCTCCCATCACAGGGTAAGAGGCGGGGCTATATCTGATTACAGGGGGGAGTATGGGGACACCAACATCTCTACAGGGGGGACACCATGATGGAGGCTCAGCAGCTCCTCCCATCACAGGGTAAGAAGCGGGGCTATATCTGATTACAGGGGGAGTATGGAGACACTAACATCTCTACGGGGGGGACACCATGATGGAGGCTCAGCAGCTCCTCCCATCACAGGGTAAGAGGCGGGGCTATATCTGATTACAGGGGGAGTACGGGGACCCCAACATCTCTACAGGGGGGACACCATGATGGAGGCTCAGCAGCTCCTCCAATCACAGGGTAGGAGACGGGGCCACTGAGCTCACCTCCATTACCACACTCATTCCTATATTCACAGACCCCGGAAATGCTATAGTGACAACTAAGGAGGAGGGGAAAGGAGGGAGACAGACCAAGGAGGAGGAAGTTCCTCTGCAGATCAGCCCAGGTGAGTAATAAATCTTCTATAGGAAAGATTCCCCTACGTTTCGGTCACTTCGCACTCTCTGGTGTCTCGTAGATCTCAGTACGGGGGCCTTACTCTTATCTCTATTCACAGACCCCGGAGGCTCTATAGAGACACATGTGACACCTGAAGATGAGAAAGAGAGGGAGACCAAGGAGGAGGAAGTTCCTCTGCAGATCAGCCCAGGTGAGTAATAAGATTCCCCTAAATTTCGGTCACTTGGCACTCTCTGGTGTCTCGTAGATCTCAGTACGGGGGCCTTACTCTCATCTCTATTCACAGACCCCGGAGGCTCTATAGAGAGACATGTGACACATGAGGATGAGAAAGAGAGGGAGACCAAGGAGGAGGAAGTTCCTCTGCAGATCAGCCCAGGTGAGTAATAAATCTTCTATAGGAAAGATTCCCCTACGTTTCGGTCACTTGGCACTCTCTGGTGTCTCGTAGATCTCAGTACGGGGGCCTTACTCTCATCTCTATTCACAGACCCCGGAGGCTCTATAGAGAGACATGTGACACATGAGGATGAGAAAGAGAGGGAGACCAAGGAGGAGGAAGTTCCTCTGCAGATCAGCCCAGGTGAGTAATAAGATTCCCCTAAATTTCGGTCACTTGGCACTCTCTGGTGTCTCGTAGATCTCAGTACGGGGGCCTTACTCTCATCTCTATTCACAGACCCCGGAAACTCTATAGAGACAAATGTGACACCTGAGGATGAGAAAGAGAGGGAGACCAAGGAGGAGGACGTTCCTCTGCAGATCAGCCCAGGTGAGTAATAAGGTTCCTCCTATGTTTCGGTTTAAGTTTTTAGTCACTTATTATTCTTTCCCCCACTGGGCTGCAGCTCTGTTCAGGACTCCAGGATATGGGCGCCGCCATCTTGCCTCAGGAGCATGACATATCGAGGAGAGGGAAGGAAGTGCAGGGGGGCGGGGTTATAGCTGTGTGAGTTGGGGTCAGGAAAAGGTCAGCAATCCCAGAATGCAGAGCCAGAAGACTGTCTGTAGGCTCTAGCGCGATTATTGTGCCTAACATTCAGATGAACAATAAAGTTATAGACCAAGAGAAAGAAAGAAGAGTGAAAAGGGAAGATAGAAGACAGGGGGAAGAGAAAGAGACACACACACACAATAAAGGGGAGGGTACGGGGGGTTAGGCTGGGGGGGGGGGGTCAAAGGATCCAAGCTGTAAGACCAGAAGGCATTGGTTTCTGGCTCCTCCTCGCCCCACTGAGGTGAGACCTCCAACTACCATTTACATCATCTCCCCCATTGAGGTGAGACCTCCAACTTCCATTTACAGCATCTCCCCCATTGAGGTGAGACCTCCAACTACCATTTACAGCATCTCCCCCATTGAGGTGAGACCTCCAACTACCATTTACAGCATCTCCCCCATTGAGGTGAGACCTCCAACTACCATTTACAGCATCTCCCCCATTGAGGTGAGACCTCCAACTTCCATTTACAGCATCTCCCCCATTGAGGTGAGACCTCCAACTACCATTTACAGCATCTCCCCCATTGAGGTGAGACCTCCAACTACCATTTACAGCATCTCCCCCATTGAGGCTGGCGACAAACCAAATACAAATTCCAGGGCTGGCAGCAGACAGGTAAAGTCCATTAAACAATCCGAAATTCTAACCATGTAATCCGTGCGAGGGTTATTCCATAAACTGATCGGGAAGCAGTCCAGGTCAATCCAGTATCACAGTCAGGAAATGCAGGTAACAGGAAACGGCTTCCAGGAACTGAGCTGATAACACAGCCATCAATACAGGCCAGCTGTTCATTTAAATAGTGTTGTCAATAAAGCTGGGCGGCACGTTTCAGGGCAAGAGTGATGTCACTTCCTGTACACAGGCCAAGGAAAACCCGGAAGTAAAAAGCTAGCCCAAGAGCTTGCTCTCTCGTCCCTCTCCTAAGCGGAGGACCCGCCTCTCGTCCCTCTCCTAAGCGGAGGACCCGCCTCTCGTCCCTCTCCTAAGCGGAGGACCCGCCTCTCGTCCCTCTCCTAAGCGGAGGACCCGCCTCTCGTCCCTCTCCTAAGCGGAGGACCCGCCTCTCGTCCCTCTCCTAAGCGGAGGACCCGCCTCTCGTCCCTCTCCTAAGCGGAGGACCCGCCTCGCGTCCCTCTCCTAAGCGGAGGACCCGCCTCGCGTCCCTCTCCTAAGCGGAGGACCCGCCTCGCGTCCCTCTCCTAAGCGGAGGACCCGCCTCGCGTCCCTCTCCTAAGCGGAGGACCCGCCTCGCGTCCCTCTCCTAAGCGGAGGACCCGCCTCTCGTCCCTCTCCTAAGCGGAGGACCCGCCTCTCGCCCCTCTCCTAAGCCGAGGACCCGCCTCGCGCCCCTCTCCTAAGCGGAGGACCCGCCTCGCGCCCCTCTCCTAAGCGGAGGACCCGCCTCGCGCCCCTCTCCTAAGCGGAGGACCCGCCTCGCGCCCCTCTCCTAAGCGGAGGACCCGCCTCGCGCCCCTCTCCTAAGCGGAGGACCCGCCTCGCGCCCCTCTCCTAAGCGGAGGACCCGCCTCGCGCCCCTCTCCTAAGCGGAGGACCCGCCTCGCGCCCCTCTCCTAAGCGGAGGACCCGCCTCGCGCCCCTCTCCTAAGCGGAGGACCCGCCTCGCGCCCCTCTCCTAAGCGGAGGACCCGCCTCGCGCCCCTCTCCTAAGCGGAGGACCCGCCTCGCGCCCCTCTCCTAAGCGGAGGACCCGCCTCGCGCCCCTCTCCTAAGCGGAGGACCCGCCTCGCGCCCCTCTCCTAAGCGGAGGACCCGCCTCGCGCCCCTCTCCTAAGCGGAGGACCCGCCTCGCGCCCCTCTCCTAAGCGGAGGACCCGCCTCGCGCCCCTCTCCTAAGCGGAGGACCCGCCTCGCGCCCCTCTCCTAAGCGGAGGACCCGCCTCGCGCCCCTCTCCTAAGCGGAGGACCCGCCTCGCGCCCCTCTCCTAAGCGGAGGACCCGCCTCGCGCCCCTCTCCTAAGCGGAGGACCCGCCTCGCGCCCCTCTCCTAAGCGGAGGACCCGCCTCGCGCCCCTCTCCTAAGCGGAGGACCCGCCTCGCGCCCCTCTCCTAAGCGGAGGACCCGCCTCGCGCCCCTCTCCTAAGCGGAGGACCCGCCTCGCGCCCCTCTCCTAAGCGGAGGACCCGCCTCGCGCCCCTCTCCTAAGCGGAGGACCCGCCTCGCGCCCCTCTCCTAAGCGGAGGACCCGCCTCGCGCCCCTCTCCTAAGCGGAGGACCCGCCTCGCGCCCCTCTCCTAAGCGGAGGACCCGCCTCGCGCCCCTCTCCTAAGCGGAGGACCCGCCTCGCGCCCCTCTCCTAAGCGGAGGACCCGCCTCGCGCCCCTCTCCTAAGCGGAGGACCCGCCTCGCGCCCCTCTCCTAAGCGGAGGACCCGCCTCGCGCCCCTCTCCTAAGCGGAGGACCCGCCTCGCGCCCCTCTCCTAAGCGGAGGACCCGCCTCGCGCCCCTCTCCTAAGCGGAGGACCCGCCTCGCGCCCCTCTCCTAAGCGGAGGACCCGCCTCGCGCCCCTCTCTTTTTTTTTAATATTCTTTATTTATGATTTCCATCTGAAAACATACATCCGATATACATTCTCGTACAACAAGAACAATGAGCATAGACTGGTTCAGTCAAGATGTAAGAGTTATCATGGCAAAAAAGCAATAAAGATTGTTACAAAGTAAACTGGTGATCCAATCTTTAATAAATGTGTTTGATGCCTCAAGAGAGCTGAGAGGGGAGGGGGAAGAGGGGCTTAGAGTGCGGGTCCCTGGGTGCCACCCAGTAAGGCACTGCAGTCTGTAGATTCCGAGAATCTCAGCCAGCTGTACCAAGTAATTGTGAAATGCTCAAATCTATTTTCACAAGAAAGTTTCACACTTCTCAAACCTCATCAGCTCATTCACTTTCAGGATCCACATTGCCACCGTGGGTGGCTCGGGGGACCTCCACCTAAGGGGGATGCAAGCTTTTGCTGCATTAAGGAGGTGACACATCAGTGATTTTTTTTGTATATTTTCAGGGGGAGCTTAGTCATATGTAGGAGACAGGAAGCCGGGTCGTCAGGTACCACCTCCTCTGTTACCCTGCCCGCGATATCTTTAACTGAGCCCCAAAAATTTCTAAGAGCAGGACATGACCAGAAAATGTGTAACATGTCGCCTCTCTCCGCATTACATCTCCAACAAATGTCAGAGGCTTCTGACGACCATTTACTAATTACGGTCGGCACCCTGTACCAACAAGAGAGGATTTTGTAGTTGCATTCTTGGATGCGTGTACATATGGATGTTTTATGCGGCATAGCTAAGCGTTTTCTACACTGTTCCGGTGTCAGGGAGATCCCAAGATCTTCCTCCCATTTTACCAGAAAAGAAGGCCTCTCGCCATCCGGGGGGGCAATGAGCATTTTATAAATGTGTGATAGAGTGTGTTTGACTGCTTCGTTACTGGCACAGAGGTTTTCGAAAGGGGTGACTTTCCTCATACCACCATCAAAGTCTTTAAGAGAGCGGAGGAAGTGGACCAATTGTATAGTCTGCCAATCTGACCAAGCCGAAAGGCCTCTTGATTGGGCAAGCGCCCTCAGATCCGACCAGTTATCTCCTGTCCAAAAGTGACCTGCCCTAAACACTCCTGCTTTTTTCCATGCTTTCGAGATAGGACCCTCATTGCCAGGAGGGAATCGCGGGTTGCCCAGGACTGGCAGCATCGGGGAGGGGCTAGGGGAGATCTCTGGATGTTTAATGTGCCGCAGGTTAGCTCTGATAGTGGCTCCAACTGTGGGGTGATTCAGGGCTAACGGGATGTCGTGGGTGTTCAACCAGGCTGCTCCTGCAATAGGAACCTCAATGGATCCCTGCTCCAACCCCACCCACTGTTTATGTCTCCCGTGCAGACACCAGTCGACGGTTCTACTGAGATGGACAGCTGCATGATAAATTATCGGATCCGGAAAGCCTAATCCTCAACTCTCCTTAGACCGTGTCAGAAACGTTTTGTTCAACCTTGGCCTCCTCCCACCCCAGACAGATTTGATGAAGATCCCCCTGACTCTCTGTAGGAAGCTCTGTGGGATTTTCACTGGAAGAGCCTGCAGCAAATACAGCAACCGGGGGAGCAAGTTCATTTTGGCAGCGTTGCAGCGCCCGAACCAAGATATCTTACCCTTAGCCCACCTATTTGTTTCCTCTTCGAACCTCTTCAAGAGTGACGGAAAGTTTAGATCAAATATTTTAGCTAGATTGTTTCCAATCTTGGTCCCCAGATAAGTGATACTTTCCCTGGCCCATTTGAATGGGAAAGTGTCCCGAATTGTGTCGAATCTCTTAGGTGGGATATTTACATTAAGAGCTCCCGATTTTTGGTAATCCTATATCCGGACACTTCCCCATATTGCTTCAGTTCGGACATAAGATTTGGAAGCGATACTTCAGGGCATGACAAGTTGAAAATTAGGTCATCAGCATAGGCTGCGACTTTGTATTGTTTAGAATTATTGGAAAGGCCTGTGATATCCGGATTGCTACGGATTCGACACAGGAAAGGTTCCAGGGTAAGTATGAAAATGAGGGGTGAGAGCGGACAACCCTGTCGTGTCCCATTCGTTATCCCAAAAGAGTCACAGAGGAACCCATTCACACGGACTGCGGCCGACGGGGCCCCGTACAAGCTTCCTATCCAGTTCAAGGCATTTGGGCCCAGTCCAATGTGTCTGAGCGTGGCTAGCATGAAATTCCAGTTCACGCGATCGAAAGCTTTTTCAGCGTCCGTCGCAAGTAAGAGCATAGGGGTCCCGTTCCGTTGTGCCAGGTGTATTAGGTTCAACACCTTAATGGTGTTGTCCCTAGCCTCTCTGTGCGGCATGAACCCCACCTGATCCAGACCTATGATATGGTGAAGGTGAGGGGCTAGTCTGGAGGCCAAAATTTTAGCAAAGAGTTTCAGATCTGAGTTCAGGAGGGATATCGATCTGTAGCTTGCACGTCGGGTCCTTGCCTTCTTTCGGAATTACCGAAATATGAGTTCTCAGGGTATCTGCCAGGAGGGGATTCCCGTCCTTAACCAAATTAAGGGCTTCCAGGAGCTTCGGAGCTAGGAGAGGGAAGAACTTCTTATAGTAAGGGATGCTTAAACCGTCAGGACCCGGGGCCTTACCACCCGCCGCCCCAAATACTGCCTTATGTAGCTCAGTTATAGTAAAGGCCTCTTCCAACCCCTCAAGGATTTCCCTGGGCAACTTAGGGAGCCCGGATTCCAATATATATTTCTCTATGGGGCCACCCGCCCCCTGGTTTCGTTCCTTAGGGAGGTTATATAGCCGTTCATAAAACCTTTGAAAAGCATCCTCAATTTCATTAAAGATGTGCATAACCCACCCTTCTGAATTGACTATCTTGGGGATATAGGTTTTTGCCTGCTTCTCCCTCAGAGCTTTCGTCAACAATCTCCCGCATTTATCTCCCGATTCGTAGTAAATTCTACGGCAATGGCTGAGTTGAGCTTTGATTTTATCACAGCTAACGTTTTGAGCTTCTCCCTTAGGGAGGTTAGAGTAGGCAGACATTCCACAGCTAGGGATTCTTTGTTTCCTCTCAACTCTCCCAATCTCTGCCACTAGATCCTGTACTTGCTTGTTTTTTTATTTTTTGATCCTGGACCAGATCTTAATGAAAATGCCTCTAATAACGCATTTTGTGCGCTTCCCATAAAGTCCCAGGGCCAATTTCAGGGGAAGAGTTGAGCTGAAAAAAGTTTTTTATTTCAGACTGTATTTCCTCTAATATGCTTTGGTCCTCAAGCAAGGACGTATTTAGCCTCCAGTACCAGCCCCTCGGGATTTGGGCAGAGCAAGTGACAGTTAGGGTAACTGGGGCATGGCCTGAGACCGTAATGTTACCGATGGTAGCGTCCGAAATCCGGCACAGAGAGGCCTGGGGCACCAAGAACCAATCGATCCTTGAGTAAGACCCATGGGGGCCGGAGTAGAACGTGTAATCCCGCTCATTGGGGTGGAGTATTCTCCAGGGATCAACCAATTTGTAGAGTGCAAGTGTTGTCTTTAATTTTTTTAAGTCTCCTATAGGATTCATGTGGGCTTCCCCTAGATGTGTCTAGGAGGGGGTCAAGGGCGAGGTTGAAATCTCCTCCCACGACCAGCTCCCCTTCTTTATAGGTGGACAAGGTGCTAAGAACTGATTCCAGGAAGGCAACTTGATTTGCGTTCGGCAAGTACACATTGGCAAATGTTTAGCTACAGGAGGCGATCTTCCCTTTATGGAAGAACCACCTCCCCTCATCGTCCGTCTTAAAATCCTCCAGTTCCCAAGGGAGGGACGCGCTTAAAAGTATACAAACTCCTCGTGATCTGGAGTCTGTAGAGTAGCTATTGTATGCCCTTGTGTAATATCTGTTGCCGAGGGAGTGCGGTTTGCCAGCCTTAAAATGAGTTTCCTGCAAAAAGGCCACCTGTGCCCTTAGGCCTCTAAGGTTTCTTAGTATGAGAGACCTCTTTTCAGGACTGTTGAGCCCCTTAGTGTTGAGGGAGACTATCTGTATCTCCGTCATAGTTAGGACCACTCAGGGCCGCTCACGCGGCTCAGTAAGCCGCAAGAGGCACCCAGGGAACCGCACCAACTGAGGAAGGGTGAAGGGGCCGGAGTGGGGATCCGGCTGTTATATATGGGGTGTGGATGATAGGGGGAGTAAAACCAAACTGGGAAAGGGGGGTGAATCTAGTGCGGGAGCAGCGCTTCCGCACAGGATAATGCTAAAACACTAAGTTTCCCCTCAAATGGGGTGAATTCAGTCTACAAGGACAACACGTGTCCAAGAGTCCGACAGAGACTAGGAGCTTCTTAGAGGGTCAAAGATCGCCCTCTCTCCCGGCCCATATTGCCACGTCAATATCAACCACCAGGCGGTCTGGAGAGCCCTTTTCGCGAGACAAGTTAGCCTCACGTCCGGAGTTCCAGTAACAACTTCTATATTCCACAACCAAAACATGTGTCAACTTATTTCAATTAAACCCAAAGCAGAACAGATAAAAGATAGGAGGGGATAATGAAATAAACACTTAGAGAGCAACTTCCAATACCTCATCATACGTCAGCAGTCAACCGTCCCTCCCCCCGCCCCAGATGGGTAACCGAGGGAGAGGGGGGACGAGGCCGACCGTATGCTTGGGATTTTTTAGATTTGTTGGCCGCTGAACTTCTCTGTCGGGGGGCTCAAGTGTGCTACCCGAGGGCGCCTGCATGGGACCCTTGAGGCGCTTGAGATCTCTGTAGCTTCTTGGGCCCAGGTTTCTTCTTCTGGGCGGTCGTGCAGGCAACTGGAGCCCGTTGGGATCCAGCCAGTCTGGGATACTGATTGGGTCACACTCAAGGAATTTGAACAGGTCCTCCAGATCTTGATGTGTCTTCAAAAGGAAAACTCCTTTAGAATTCTTGACAAGCAGGTGGAAAGGGAAGCTCCACCTGTATGTCGCTCCTTTGCTGACGATAGTTTCGAGTAGCGGTTTCAGCAACTTGCGCATTTGGAGAGTCCGTTTGGACAGGTCCTGTAGTATTTTGACCGATGCTCCTCTGAAGCTGATGGGGCCCTTGTTCCAGGCTTTCCTCAGGACTTCCTCTTTCAGAGTGAGAAGATGGACTCTACAGACTATGTCCCTTGGGAAGGCCGGATCCGTGCTCCTGGGGCCCAGCGCTCTATGAGCTCTATCTAGCTCAATGGGTGTGGAGAGGTCCCTATCTAACACATCGTTAAATATGGTGGTGACAATCTCTTTGATGTTTTCCATGCCTTGCGTTTCCGGGATGCCCCCGATTCTCAAGTTATTCCTTCTACTACGATTTTCTAGGTCGTCGAGGTGCAGGTGACAAGTTTTGATTGTAGCTTCTTGTGAGTCGCACCGAGCCTCGAGCGCTCGAATCCGGCTGTCATATGATGGTCCTTCTGCCTCCAGGACCTGAACTCTGGATGCTACATGAGCTACTTCTTGATGGACTGCGGCTATCTCTTGCTTGTGTTTTGCTTCATACTTGGCTATAAGGTTTTCAATCTCTGATTTAGACGGCATACCCCTCAGCAGGGAGATAGTTTCCATCTGTATCTGCCGCTCTTAAAGCTTTTCTTCAGATGGGATTTCTACTTGTATCTCCGTTCCCCAATCGTCGGGTGCTTCTGGAGTAGGGGTTAGGGTTACGAGTGAGGCCTCTGGTGACATCATTGTTGGGCTACTGCCCCTAGCAGTTGGCATTCTTTCCGGGGAGGGCAGTAGTGGAGATGATGGCGAACCCAGTAACGTGTCAGGTCTCTCCACCACTTTATGTTCCCCTCTCTTCTCCGCTCTGAGCTTCACCATTCTCTGCGGTAGGGCTATTGACTGCATCCCCGGGGTCCACGTTGTGGATCTTTGGGGGGACCGGTGGAAGTGTGTTGGGCTTTGCCCTTCTCTGGGTGTGAAGGCGAATCTGCCCAGACTTGTGGAAGTATATCTCTGATTGCTGATAGAGTTCCTACGTTGTTCCATCATTGAGAATGCATGTGCTCTAATCTCAGCATGCATCGCGGGGCTCTGGGATCTTGCGCTTCTTTCTGACAAGGGCGTGTTAAATTGCGCTAACGGAGGCTCTTTTTCATGGAGAGCTTGTTGGGACAGTCTTTCATTGCCCCCTCCCCCTTTCTGCGATCCCCTGCTGAAGCTTCCCTCCGTATCCCTCTGGTGAAGTTTTGTGGTCGCCAGTGACTCTGCTGTTCCCGGAATTGCTTGTGCCTGGGGAGATGGCGTCCGCCATCTTGCTACACCCCACCACTCCTTTCTCTCCTGCTTCCCAGGGCCCTCTGCTCAGAGGCGTCTCTCTGTCAACACCGCTTTCGGCCCCGAGTCCTCCCGCGTCACTCACCCTCCGGTCTTCCCCCTCCGCTCTGCCTCCGCATCCAGCTGCCTCCGTTCCGGCGTGTGCTGTCAGGTGGGCGCCGGCGGCCATCTTGGTCCACCTCTCTGAGCCGGTCTCCACGTCGGCCTCATCCCGTCTTCTCTCCTTTTCTGACAGCCTCCAGCTTGATGGTGTTCCTCCTCCATCTCTTCTGCCTCTATGGCGCTTCTGCCTTCTGGACATGGCCTTGATCGCTCAAAAAACGCCCGGTAAGTGGGGTTTTGAAGTGCAGGGAGAGCAGGGGGTCACTCACACACGTCCTCCCTGTATCATGCCGGGACACGCCCCCCCCCACTCGTCCCTCTGCTAAGCAGAGGGCCCGTCTCTCGTCCCTCTGCTAAGCAGAGGGCCCGTCTCTCGTCCCTCTGCTAAGCAGAGGGCCCGTCTCTCGTCCCTCCGCTAAGCAGAGGGCCCGTCTCTCGTCCCTCCGCTAAGCAGAGGGCCCGTCTCTCGTCCCTCCGCTAAGCAGAGGGCCCGTCTCTCGTCCCTCCGCTAAGCAGAGGGCCCGTCTCTCGTCCCTCCGCTAAGCAGAGGGCCCGTCTCTCGTCCCTCCGCTAAGCAGAGGGCCCGTCTCTCGTCCCTCCGCTAAGCAGAGGGCCCGTCTCTCGTCCCTCCGCTAAGCAGAGGGCCCGTCTCTCGTCCCTCCGCTAAGCAGAGGGCCCGTCTCTCGTCCCTCCGCTAAGCAGAGGGCCCGTCTCTCGTCCCTCCGCTAAGCAGAGGGCCCGTCTCTCGTCCCTCCGCTAAGCAGAGGGCCCGTCTCTCGTCCCTCCGCTAAGCAGAGGGCCCGTCTCTCGTCCCTCCGCTAAGCAGAGGGCCCGTCTCTCGTCCCTCCGCTAAGCAGAGGGCCCGTCTCTCGTCCCTCCGCTAAGCAGAGGGCCCGTCTCTCGTCCCTCCGCTAAGCAGAGGGCCCGTCTCTCGTCCCTCCGCTAAGCAGAGGGCCCGTCTCTCGTCCCTCCGCTAAGCAGAGGGCCCGTCTCTCGTCCCTCCGCTAAGCAGAGGGCCCGTCTCTCGTCCCTCCGCTAAGCAGAGGGCCCGTCTCTCGTCCCTCCGCTAAGCAGAGGGCCCGTCTCTCGTCCCTCCGCTAAGCAGAGGGCCCGTCTCTCGTCCCTCCGCTAAGCAGAGGGCCCGTCTCTCGTCCCTCCGCTAAGCAGAGGGCCCGTCTCTCGTCCCTCCGCTAAGCAGAGGGCCCGTCTCTCGTCCCTCCGCTAAGCAGAGGGCCCGTCTCTCGTCCCTCCGCTAAGCAGAGGGCCCGTCTCTCGTCCCTCCGCTAAGCAGAGGGCCCGTCTCTCGTCCCTCCGCTAAGCAGAGGGCCCGTCTCTCGTCCCTCCGCTAAGCAGAGGGCCCGTCTCTCGTCCCTCCGCTAAGCAGAGGGCCCGTCTCTCGTCCCTCCGCTAAGCAGAGGGCCCGTCTCTCGTCCCTCCGCTAAGCAGAGGGCCCGTCTCTCGTCCCTCCGCTAAGCAGAGGGCCCGTCTCTCGTCCCTCCGCTAAGCAGAGGGCCCGTCTCTCGTCCCTCCGCTAAGCAGAGGGCCCGTCTCTCGTCCCTCCGCTAAGCAGAGGGCCCGTCTCTCGTCCCTCCGCTAAGCAGAGGGCCCGTCTCTCGTCCCTCCGCTAAGCAGAGGGCCCGTCTCTCGTCCCTCCGCTAAGCAGAGGGCCCGTCTCTCGTCCCTCCGCTAAGCAGAGGGCCCGTCTCTCGTCCCTCCGCTAAGCAGAGGGCCCGTCTCTCGTCCCTCCGCTAAGCAGAGGGCCCGTCTCTCGTCCCTCCGCTAAGCAGAGGGCCCGTCTCTCGTCCCTCCGCTAAGCAGAGGGCCCGTCCCTCCGCTAAGCAGAGGGAGCAGAGGGCCCGTCCCTCCGCTAAGCAGAGGGAGCAGAGGGCCCGTCCCTCCGCTAAGCAGAGGGAGCAGAGGGCCCGTCCCTCCGCTAAGCAGAGGGCCCGTCCCTCCGCTAAGCAGAGGGCCCGTCCCTCCGCTAAGCAGAGGGAGCAGAGGGCCCGTCCCTCCGCTAAGCAGAGGGAGCAGAGGGCCCGTCCCTCCGCTAAGCAGAGGGAGCAGAGGGCCCGTCCCTCCGCTAAGCAGAGGGAGCAGAGGGCCCGTCCCTCCGCTAAGCAGAGGGAGCAGAGGGCCCGTCCCTCCGCTAAGCAGAGGGCCCGTCCCTCCGCTAAGCAGAGGGAGCAGAGGGCCCGTCCCTCCGCTAAGCAGAGGGAGCAGAGGGCCCGTCCCTCCGCTAAGCAGAGGGAGCAGAGGGCCCGTCCCTCCGCTAAGCAGAGGGAGCAGAGGGCCCGTCCCTCCGCTAAGCAGAGGGAGCAGAGGGCCCGTCCCTCCGCTAAGCAGAGGGAGCAGAGGGCCCGTCCCTCCGCTAAGCAGAGGGAGCAGAGGGCCCGTCCCTCCGCTAAGCAGAGGGCCCGTCCCTCCGCTAAGCAGAGGGCCCGTCCCTCCGCTAAGCAGAGGGAGCAGAGGGCCCGTCCCTCCGCTAAGCAGAGGGAGCAGAGGGCCCGTCCCTCCGCTAAGCAGAGGGAGCAGAGGGCCCGTCCCTCCGCTAAGCAGAGGGAGCAGAGGGCCCGTCCCTCCGCTAAGCAGAGGGAGCAGAGGGCCCGTCCCTCCGCTAAGCAGAGGGCCCGTCCCTCCGCTAAGCAGAGGGAGCAGAGGGCCCGTCCCTCCGCTAAGCAGAGGGAGCAGAGGGCCCGTCCCTCCGCTAAGCAGAGGGAGCAGAGGGCCCGTCCCTCCGCTAAGCAGAGGGAGCAGAGGGCCCGTCCCTCCGCTAAGCAGAGGGAGCAGAGGGCCCGTCCCTCCGCTAAGCGGAGGGAGCAGAGGGCCCGTCCCTCCGCTAAGCAGAGGGAGCAGAGGGCCCGTCCCTCCGCTTAGCGGAGGGAGCAGAGGGCCCGTCCCTCCGCTAAGCAGAGGGCCCGTCCCTCCGCTAAGCAGAGGGAGCAGAGGGCCCGTCCCTCCGCTAAGCAGAGGGAGCAGAGGGCCCGTCCCTCCGCTAAGCAGAGGGAGCAGAGGGCCCGTCCCTCCGCTAAGCAGAGGGAGCAGAGGGCCCGTCCCTCCGCTAAGCAGAGGGAGCAGAGGGCCCGTCCCTCCGCTAAGCAGAGGGAGCAGAGGGCCCGTCCCTCCGCTAAGCAGAGGGAGCAGAGGGCCCGTCCCTCCGCTAAGCAGAGGGCCCGTCCCTCCGCTAAGCAGAGGGAGCAGAGGGCCCGTCCCTCCGCTAAGCAGAGGGAGCAGAGGGCCCGTCCCTCCGCTAAGCAGAGGGAGCAGAGGGCCCGTCCCTCCGCTAAGCAGAGGGAGCAGAGGGCCCGTCCCTCCGCTAAGCAGAGGGCCCGTCCCTCCGCTAAGCAGAGGGCCCGTCCCTCCGCTAAGCAGAGGGAGCAGAGGGCCCGTCCCTCCGCTAAGCAGAGGGAGCAGAGGGCCCGTCCCTCCGCTAAGCAGAGGGAGCAGAGGGCCCGTCCCTCCGCTAAGCAGAGGGAGCAGAGGGCCCGTCCCTCCGCTAAGCAGAGGGAGCAGAGGGCCCGTCCCTCCGCTAAGCAGAGGGCCCGTCCCTCCGCTAAGCAGAGGGAGCAGAGGGCCCGTCCCTCCGCTAAGCAGAGGGAGCAGAGGGCCCGTCCCTCCGCTAAGCAGAGGGAGCAGAGGGCCCGTCCCTCCGCTAAGCAGAGGGAGCAGAGGGCCCGTCCCTCCGCTAAGCAGAGGGAGCAGAGGGCCCGTCCCTCCGCTAAGCAGAGGGAGCAGAGGGCCCGTCCCTCCGCTAAGCAGAGGGAGCAGAGGGCCCGTCCCTCCGCTAAGCAGAGGGCCCGTCCCTCCGCTAAGCAGAGGGAGCAGAGGGCCCGTCCCTCCGCTAAGCAGAGGGAGCAGAGGGCCCGTCCCTCCGCTAAGCAGAGGGAGCAGAGGGCCCGTCCCTCCGCTAAGCAGAGGGAGCAGAGGGCCCGTCCCTCCGCTAAGCAGAGGGAGCAGAGGGCCCGTCCCTCCGCTAAGCAGAGGGAGCAGAGGGCCCGTCCCTCCGCTAAGCAGAGGGAGCAGAGGGCCCGTCCCTCCGCTAAGCAGAGGGAGCAGAGGGCCCGTCCCTCCGCTAAGCAGAGGGAGCAGAGGGCCCGTCCCTCCGCTAAGCAGAGGGAGCAGAGGGCCCGTCCCTCCGCTAAGCAGAGGGCCCGTCCCTCCGCTAAGCAGAGGGAGCAGAGGGCCCGTCCCTCCGCTAAGCAGAGGGAGCAGAGGGCCCGTCCCTCCGCTAAGCAGAGGGAGCAGAGGGCCCGTCCCTCCGCTAAGCAGAGGGAGCAGAGGGCCCGTCCCTCCGCTAAGCAGAGGGAGCAGAGGGCCCGTCCCTCCGCTAAGCAGAGGGAGCAGAGGGCCCGTCCCTCCGCTTAGCGGAGGGAGCAGAGGGCCCGTCCCTCCGCTAAGCAGAGGGCCCGTCCCTCCGCTAAGCAGAGGGCCCGTCCCTCCGCTAAGCAGAGGGCCCGTCCCTCCGCTAAGCAGAGGGCCCGTCCCTCCGCTAAGCAGAGGGCCCGTCCCTCCGCTAAGCAGAGGGCCCGTCCCTCCGCTAAGCAGAGGGCCCGTCCCTCCGCTAAGCAGAGGGCCCGTCCCTCCGCTAAGCAGAGGGCCCGTCCCTCCGCTAAGCAGAGGGCCCGTCCCTCCGCTAAGCAGAGGGCCCGTCCCTCCGCTAAGCAGAGGGCCCGTCCCTCCGCTAAGCAGAGGGCCCGTCCCTCCGCTAAGCAGAGGGCCCGTCCCTCCGCTAAGCAGAGGGCCCGTCCCTCCGCTAAGCAGAGGGCCCGTCCCTCCGCTAAGCAGAGGGCCCGTCCCTCCGCTAAGCAGAGGGCCCGTCCCTCCGCTAAGCAGAGGGCCCGTCCCTCCGCTAAGCAGAGGGCCCGTCCCTCCGCTAAGCAGAGGGCCCGTCCCTCCGCTAAGCAGAGGGCCCGTCCCTCCGCTAAGCAGAGGGCCCGTCCCTCCGCTAAGCAGAGGGCCCGTCCCTCCGCTAAGCAGAGGGCCCGTCCCTCCGCTAAGCAGAGGGCCCGTCCCTCCGCTAAGCAGAGGGCCCGTCTCTCGTCCCTCTGCTAAGCAGAGGGCCCGTCTCTCGTCCCTCTGCTAAGCAGAGGGCCCGTCTCTCGTCCCTCTGCTAAGCAGAGGGCCCGTCTCTCGTCCCTCTGCTAAGCAGAGGGCCCGTCTCTCGTCCCTCTGCTAAGCAGAGGGCCCGTCTCTCGTCCCTCCGCTAAGCAGAGGGCCCGTCTCTCGTCCCTCCGCTAAGCAGAGGTTAAGCCTGCCTCAGATCTACCCTTCACGCAAATATTCCCGAATGGGCCTTAGTTTCCCTGTGATGGTTTATTCTTAAGCAGGGAGTTGACCCAGTGTCATAGTTGCCGGTATCTAAAGTATTCGAAGTTTTGTTTTTTTCTTCATCTATTTCCATGATTTAATTGTAAGATTATTATAAGAATTGAAGTACTTTGGTAAGCCTCTTCAATACCCACCAGCCAAAGGATCCAGGAATTGACTCTCCAGGTGGAAAGAGTGGATTATTTAGAAGATTCATCAGAGGCAGATAGGGTGATATGAGGCCTGCAGCGTATTTAACTTTATCCCAGACATTTAATGAATGTTTAATTCTAGGGCATGTGATTGCAGCGTTTGAATGCTTGGGAGGAGACCAGAGCAGCCCATTAGGGGTTAGGGGAGCCTCTATCTTCCTGTGTAATGCCTCTAGTTGGGCTATCTAAGCAACTTGAAAATGTTAAGGTAGGTTGGGGACTCCCAGGTCACCCTTGGATCGAAACATCGTGCATCTGGTAACTCTGGTTTCATTTTGGCCCAAATGAACTTAAAGATCTTGCCTTGCAGGCTACAAAGATGGTGTGTAGGGATGCTAATTGGTAGTCTGCAAAAGTAGTTGTCAGTCTCCTCGCCTTGCTCTTCAAGCAGACATGGGCAGGCTCTATCACTGTCTGCATGCAGCCGCAGACGTGCATGTCTGGATGTTTTTACCAGAGCAGGCTCTTCATCTGTTGCACTGCTCAACAGTGACACCTGGTGTTCAGCACACTGAGTGCACCAAGCCTAGAGCGTAAGCTCTTGGGCTTGCTTTTTACTTCCTGGTTGCCTGGGTCTGAATGGACAGGAAGTGACCTCTCAGACTCTGACACATCCCTCCCTGCTCTAATTGACAGCTCTATTTAAAAGATCAGCTGGCCTACATCCAATGCTGTGTTATCAGTTTACTTCCTGGATTCTGTTTTACTGATTCCTGATATGATTTCCTGGATTGACCCTCGGATGGATGACTTGGTTTTAACTCAGATTCCTTCATTGGACTTTGTCTGTTTGCTGCCAGCCCCTGAACTCGGACTCATTCTTGCACTTTGCCTGTCTGCTGCCAGCCCCTGAACCCGGATTCATCCATTGGACTTTGCCTGTCTGCCGCTAGCCCTGACTTTTGATTTGTTCTTTTGGATTTTTCTTCGCTTCGCCCCACACCTGAAGCTCCGCTTAGCCCTTCTATAGTTGTATCCGGGAAGCCTGACAGTAGTAAAGCAGTTTCGGTAATAGGGTCATTTTGACTGCATTAATACGTCCAACCCATGAAATATCATGTAACCTTCAGGAGGGTGCTTAATGATCTAAGCTGAGGGAAAAAGTTCTCAGCAAACAGCGAACAGCGATTCATAGGAGGGTGTGACCTTTATCCCCAGATATTGTAAGGCTTTGGGGGCCCATTGGAAGGAAAAGTCGAGAGGATGTATTTAGAAAATTTCCAGTCCCCCAAACTTTTTTTATATCATTATTTTTCAAGGCCTTTCTCCCACTTTTCTTTATAATGCCTTGGTCAGTCCTGGTGCTCTGGCCTTATAATAGTGATAGATTGATTATTCGGGGGGATTCTTTCCAGTAAATCTTCTGAAAAGGAAGAAGAGAGAATTCCTGCAACTTATCTATCTTCAGTCTGTTCAGGAGACGTTAACATTGTGCATAGATTTCTTAAGTTGCCCGATCCTAGTTTGATGAGGGGTAAAGCCGTTTGTGCTTAGTATTTTTTTTTAATTAGTTTCAGAATAAAACGGTTCTTAATAAGTTTAATAATGGCTCTCACTTCTGGACAGATCATTTGTTTCATTTATTTTTTTTAATGGCCTTTACGATCGTTTTCCTTCTTACACTCTTTCTCCCTATTTCTTGTATCCAGCATATCTGTTTTTGAGGGTGCAATCTCTATCTGTACCTCCCCCTCTTGTGAGCTGGTCCAATTATGAAAGCAATAGGTGTGGTTAGCCAGTTAGTATGCTCTTATATTGGGCACGGATAATATGCCGTCCCCTAGGTTCCTCTGTAAATGTTTATAGCAGGTTTTCCTTTTCCTCCTTGACTTAGGTAGCAATAGGCGTCATTTGATAGGTTGTATGCTCTTATATTGGGTGCGGATAATATGCCGTCCCTTAAGTTCCTCTCTAAATGTTTATAAGCAATTTTTCTTTCTCGGCCATGCCATAGGTAGCAATAAGCGTGGGTAGCCAGGTAGTATGCTCTTATATTGGGCGCGAATAATCTGCTGTCCCCTAGGTTCCTCTGTAAATGTTCATAAGCAATCTTTTGTTTTCGTCCATGCCATAGGAAGCTTTGAATAGTTTTATTCATTTCTTTCAAAAAGATGTTAGGTATATGATTGGTAGATTTTGCAGAAAACATATAATTTGTGGGAAGATAAACATTTTATGCAGTTTATTTTTCGAATTTAATCAAGTGCGTATATTGGTGCAATTTGTCTTTGATTTGCTTTATTAATGGTATAAAGTTTGCTTTATATTGGGTGTTTTAGTTAAGGTAATACCAAACCATGTTTACTTATTTCTCTGTTTCTTCTGTGGCATGAAATAAAAGAGCTGTAGCTTTAGTTTGGTTTATTTTAAAATTAGAGACCGACCCATATTTCTGGAGAATCTCAAATAGAAGGAGCACTGAATTGTTTAAACACCTTTACTTCTCTGGTATTGAGTTGAACACCTTTAATTTGGGGGGGATATGTGATTTGGTGATTCCAGGAGAGGAAAAATATAAGGCAGAACACTAAAAAAACAGACAAAAGGAGTTTTCCTTTTAACCCTAATCCCCCCATGTCTATTTCTTATTTTCATCAGGTAGAAGGTGCAGCCAGGATATTTCCAAACCTGCTGTTGTCTCTCCAGGAGTGAAAAAAGAAGATGATGACATTACAGCAACAGCTCCAGGAGAGTCTGATACCTCAAACCCACATCCAGGACTGGACGCTATGCATCTCTCATCTCACCCCTCTACACAGGAGGAACTGCAGACTGTTTTCCTTACCCATAATGCTCATAAGAAGCCATATTCCTGCTCTGAATGTGGGAAATGTTTTTCTCGGAAATTACATCTCATAACACATGAAAGAGTTCATACAGGGGAAAAGCCATTTTCATGTACGGAGTGTGAGAAATGTTTTTCTGCTAAATCAGATCTTATCAGACATGTAAGAGTTCATACAGGACAGACGCCATATTCATGTTCTAAATGCGGGAAATGTTTTTCTCAGAAATCATTCTTTCTCAGCCATAAAACTGTTCATACTGGTGAGAAGGCGTTTTCATGTTCTGAATGTGGGAAATGTTTCTCTCAGGAATCACACCTTGTCATACATGAAAGAGTTCATACAGGAGAGAAGCCATATACATGTTCTGAATGTGGGAAATGCTTTTCTGATAAATCAGGCCTTGCCAGACATGAAAGAATTCATACAGGAGTGAAGCCATATTCTTGTTTTGAATGTGGGAAATGTTTTCCTTGGAAATCATACCTTGTTGCACATGAAAGAGTTCACAGAAAAGAGAAGCCATACTCCTGCTCTAAATGTGGGAAATGTTTTTCCAGCAAGCAAAGCCTTATCACACATGAAAAAGTTCATACAGGAGAGATGTCATATTCATGTTCTGAATGTGGGAAATGTTTTCCTTGGAAATCATTCCTTATCAAACATGAAAGAGTTCACAGAAAAGAGAAGCCATACTCCTGCTCTAAATGTGGGAAATGTTTTTCCAGCAAGCAAAGCCTTATCAGACATGAAAGAGCTCATACAGGAGAGAAGCCTTATTCATGTCCTGAATGTGGAAAATGTTTTGCTCAGAAATCAGACCTTATCAAACATGAAAGATTTCATACAGGTGAGAAACCATATTCATGTTCTGAATGTGGGAAATGTTTTTCCTGCAAACCAAACCTTATCACACATGAAAGAGTTCATACAGGAGAGAAGCCATATTCATGTTCTGAATGTGGGAGACGTTTTTCTGATAAACCGGGTCTTACCAGACATGAAAGAATTCATACAGGAGAGAAGCCATATTCCTGTTCTGAATGTGGGAGACGTTTTTCTGATAAACCGGGTCTTACCAAACATGAAAGAATTCATACAGGAGAGAAGCCTTATTCATGTCCTGAATGTGGGAAATGTTTCTCTCGGAAATCAGACCTTATCAAACATGAAAGATTTCATACAGGAGAGAAGCCATATTCCTGTTCTGAATGTGGGAAATGTTTCTCTCGGAAATCGCACCTTATCACACATGAAAGAGTTCATGTAGGAGAGAAGATGTAATCGTGAATGTGGGAAATGTTTTCCGGCAACTTTTTTATTTGAATACGGGAAATGAATTGGGTAGGATAATAATCTAATTTGGGTCAAAGACAGTTGTGGATTTTATGAAGAATAAAGAATAAGTGCCAAACAGGAGGTGAGGATGTACAGG
Source organism: Gastrophryne carolinensis (assembly GCA_027917425.1). Taxonomy (NCBI): domain Eukaryota; kingdom Metazoa; phylum Chordata; class Amphibia; order Anura; family Microhylidae; genus Gastrophryne; species Gastrophryne carolinensis. The sequence continues at coordinate 4,222,688 of CM051237.1, forward strand.
CCCAGTGGCAACTGGTAGCACAAACTTCAGAAGATGGCGGTGCATGTTCCCAGGGACACCCTCATTAATTTTCACATCCACACCCAGGAGGAAAAATAAGATTTTTGACTGTAGAATACAAGAGGATCCAATATATCAGATGATCATTGTTCTGTATTATGTCAAGTATGTCAAATTATTAAATACATTATTTTATAATCGTAATAGTGTTTTTCGTATTCACTTTACTGTATCCAAATTACAGATTTTTTGTTAAACAAAGGATAAGTGATTCTGATATGGATATAAGGATTAAAATAACTTTTACTTTTAGATAACTACTAAGTTGACAGGTAAAATTGCAAAGCTTTCTTGGCCTCTCACTTTAAAGATGAGTACACAAGGTCAGAATGCAACTAGAGCAGTTCTTTACAAAGAAAATGTTATCAACATATAAAACTGTGCCTATGTGTAAAACTTTGGTGCAATATTTTTCCAAATATATGAGTATATTTGCAGCCTTTAAATGTTTGAGGCAATTAGAAGACACATATATACCAGCTCTAATTGCTCCTCTTTTCTCTAAATTCATACGGCAGTTAGTTATACATGCTTTTATTGCCAGAAAGCAATACTGGTGGAGAGAAAGGAAAGTATATTGCTATAAAACAGATTGCATAAAGCAAGTGTTAAAGAGCTTTGGTAAATGGGTAAAATACAAAGTGGACTTAACATAAAAGGGGACTTTACAGAAGAGGACTTTGTATTTCTAAGTGATTTGTTTTGTTTTTCTCAACTGATTGCTGTCTGTATATTAAACAGCTTTTATAGCTTATGGAGGTATTGGGCCCAAAGTAAGCTCTGTGCCTATGGATGTGGTCCAGTGCACTTCTGTGCTATGTGTGCATTACTTGAACAGAAGTTTGAGGGTGAATATTGTTGTACAAGATGTGGGCGCATTGCACATTTGGGAGCCCAGATGCTGGATTTAAATGGGCAACTGGCAACACTAAGATGCACTGATATGCTGGAAAGTAGTCAGGTGCTCTCTGGGTTAGGGGATGTGGAAGGGTGGCATTATGGGGAAGGGGACAGGAAAAGTGGGATGATTAGGCAGGAAGTTGGATAACAGAAGGCAGGGGTAAAAGTTATAGGAAGGCTATGCCCGACTGGCATCTCCCAACAAGCTTGCCCATTGCAGATGAGAAGAATGTTAGCTTGGGAGTGGCACAGCTGCAGCAAGACAGCGCCGCCTTTGCTCCACTAAGGAGGCAAAGGGAAATGGGAGTACAGGGCAAGCAAGATGGGTGCTATTAGTTTAGGACTCCATTACTTGGGCAATCTGTCACAAAGACTGGGATCATGAACAGTGTGTTGCCTTCCTGAGACAAGAGTTCAGCATGTCGGGATTGGGTTGATAGATTATTGGGAGGGGCTGGCAAAACCCAGTAGTTATGGTTCATATTGGCACCAATGACATAGGAAGAAATAGGTGGAAGGTCCTTTCAAATGATTTCAGGGACTTAGTCCAGAAGCTCAAGGCAAGGACCTCAACTGTAGTATCCTCAGAAATACTACCAGAACCAGAGAGGCAATGGGAGATTAAGGGGGTAAACAAGTGGCTCAAAAATTGAAGTAAAAAGGGGTTTGGGTTCTTAGAGAACTGTGCTGACTTCTTAGTGGGCTACAGGTTCTTTGGCAGGGATTGGCTGCACCTAAATGGAGAGGGTGCATCTGTCCTTGTAGAGAGGTTGGCTAAAAGGTTGGAGGAGTCTTTAAACTAAATAATGGGGGGAGGGAATATGCAGTTAAGAGGGGGGAGGCAGGAAAAATACAGTGGGGGTAGAAATTGAATTGGGGGTTAAGAGGAGGGAAGGGAGTGTGAGTTAAGGAGGGACCGAAAAACCACAAGGGGGGGTGGAGTCTGCTTATTTGTATATATGCTTAATACTCAATGCGGTAGATATATACCTCATAGGAATAAAATGGGTAGAAACAAGAGTAAACCTATGCGGCGAAACAAAAGGGGGCAATAAATAACAAAAACGGGGCATTTAAACATTAAGGAAGAAGGATCTGTGGAAGTGTTACAAAATTATAAAGAAAGAAATAAACAATGTAAACAGCAGATAAGGGCGGCAAAGCTGGAGATGGAAAGACGGATTGCCAAAGAGAGTAAAACTAACCCCAAAATGTTCTACAGCTATGTAAACATACAGACATGAACGTGTGGCCCTGCTAAAAAGCAAGAAGGGGGCAACTATAGAGGAGGATGCAGAAAAAGCCAATGTACTAAACCTCTTCTTTGCTTCCATATTCACAGAGGAATATGACATGTCAGGTGAAATGTGGAGCAATAACCCACACTCCCCATTAAATGTCACTTTTTTTTAACCAAGGAAGAAGTGCGACAGATAAAAATAGACAAATCCCCAGGACCAGATGGTATTCTTCCCTGTGTGTTTGGAGAATTATATACAGTAATAGACAAAGCCCCAGGACCAGATGGCATTTATCCCTGTGTTTTAGGGGAATTTTATACAGTAATAGACAAAGCCCCAGGACCAGATGGCATTCATCCCTGTGTTTTAGGGGAATTTTATACAGTAATAGACAAAGCCCCAGGATCAGATGGCATTCATCCCTGTGTGTTAGGAAAATTATATACAGTAATAGACAAAACCCCAGGACCAGATGGCATTCATTCCTGTGTTTTAGGGGAATTATATACAGTTATAGACAAAGCCCCAGGACCAGATGGCATTCATCCCTGTGTTTTAGGGGAATTATATACAGTAATAGACAAAGCCCCAGTACCAGATGGTATTCATCTCCTGTGTTTTAGGGGAATTATATACAGTAATAGACAAAGCCACAGGACTGGATGGCCTTCATCCCTGTGTTTTAGGGGAATTATATACAGTAATAGACAAAGCCACAGGACCGGATGGCCTTCATCCCTGTGTTTTAGGGGAATTATACACAGTAATAGACAAAAGCCCCAGGACCGGATGGCATTCATCTCTGTGTTTTAGGGGAATTATATACAGTAATAGACAAAGCCACAGGACCTGATGGCATTCATCCCTGTGTGTTAGGAGAATTATATACAGTAATAGACAAGCCACTATTTTTAATATTTCAAGGATCCATAAGGTCGGGGACTGTTCCACAGGATTGGTGCATAGCAAATGCAGTGCCAATATTCAAAAAGGGGTCTAAAGAGGAACCTGGAGACTACAGACCAGTAATTTTAACATCTGTAGTGGGCAAGCTTTTTGATAGCTTTCTCAGAGATGCCATCGTGAGGTAACTCTGTGAAGGTGAGATTATTACTGCTTATCAGCATGGATTTAGGAGGACAAACCTCATCAGCTTTTTTGAGGTAAGTTCAAGAGTCATTGGATGTCATGGGATTTTTCTAAAGCATTGTGCTACATAAAAGACTGGTACAAAAGCTGAGAATGTTTGGACTGGGGGAAAATGTGTGTACATAGGCAAGTGATTGGCTTAATGATAGGAAACAAAGGGTGGATATAAATGGTGCCAGATTGGGTCACTGTTACTAGTGAAGCACCATAGGGGTAAGTGCTGGGCCCAATATTTTTAAATATATATATATATTTATGCTATAGGTAAAGTAACAGAAAAGAGGTCAGCATGATTTAGATAAATTAGAAGTTTGGGTAGAAAATGGCAAATGAAGTGTAATACAGATAAATGTCAGGTTATGCACATGGGCAGGAGAAATTGGTGCCATGATTATACACTAAATAGGGAAATGCTGTGTAATACAACAATGGAAAAAAAGACCTCTGGATTTTAGTAAATAATACTCTAAACTGCAGTGAACAATGTTAGGCAGCAGCTGCTAAGGCAAACAGGATCATGGGGGGCATCAAGAGGGGCATAGGTGCTCATGACCAGAGCATCATGTGACCCCTGTATAAGTCACTGGTCAGACCCCATATGGAATATTGTGTACAGTTGTCAAGTACCTTTCTGGAGACCAGGCTGATGTAGATACAGACAGCTACCAGCAATATTGCCTGCGGTCTCCCCCAAGAGTGTAGACTAGAGACACTCAGCAGAGGGGAGGGCTGGAGTGTCAAGTGTGAGGATGGTATAGACTCAGGAACACCAGACAGGACTATAACTGAGGGGATCCAGCTGGAGCCTTCTGCAAGGAGGGTTGGACTGTGCTGTAGAAAGGGCGGGGTCCCACTACTTTTGCCAATGGCCAGTGAGCCCAATATGTAAAATATACAGTCCAGGTTTTCAGAAAGCTGATACAGGGAAGCCAGAGAGTCCAGAGCTACCAGAGAGTCCAAGTGCCGAGGTTTACAGAGCCAAAACAGGTAGTCATTAGAGCGGGAGGTTGAGAGCCAGAGAGCGTCATAAACCAAAGCCAGAAGTCGGAGACGAAAGTCAAACGAGGAAGTCATACAGGAACAGAGGCAAGCGTCACTCCAAGAAGATCTGTAGGCAACTTCCTAGTGGGCAGGCCCCCTTTTAAATGGGACCAACACCCAGGATTTTGACTATCCTGGGTGTTGGTCCACTTAGGTGGGGCACCCCGATCGGGGGTGCCCCGCTGTGTGAAACCCCCCCGATCGCCGCAAAAACTCACCTCTCCCCGCTCCCACGTGACCTCGTCCGGCCAATGACAGCGCTCAGAGCCGCTCTGGTATGCGCGTCCAAAGCTGCTTGGACGCGCATACCAGAGCACTGTCATTGGCTGCGTCTCTCGCTTCCCTCTAACAGGGAGCGCGCCTGCGCCGGCCATTCACAAAACGGCCGGCGCGGGAGCGCGCCCTGCTAGAGGGAAGCGAGAGACGCGGCCGCGTCTCGCGCATGCGCCGTTGGATCGCCGGTAAGGTAAGGATTGTGGGCCTCCTGGGGGGTTCCTGTAAGCATGGGGTAATCATAGTTCAAATGTCACATCATTGATTTTCCTCTTGATTTGGAAAGGCCCTATGAACCGAGGCACAGCAGTACCCAGTCATCAATTAAAAAGAATGGGTCAGGGTTTTTAGAGACGTCTGCAGCTTCCTTATACTTTTCCTGGGCTTTCTCAATGTTCTCTTTAAGTTACTGATGTAATTGAGACAGTCAGCCCACCGGGGAATTGGTCAGATCTTACATAGCTGGAAGACTGATATCCACCGGGGAATTGGTCAGATCTTACATAGCTGGAAGACTGATATCCACCGGGGAATTGGTCAGATCTTACATAGCTGGAAGACTGATATCCACAGGGGAATTGGGCATTACCACAGGGTGGTACTCATAGTTGGCAAAAAATGGAGAAAAGTTTTGTCGACTAGTGAACAGAATTATTAGAGGCAAACTCCGCGAGTGGCAGAAGTGAGTTCCAGTTATCTTGGAGGTATGTGGCATAACAGTGGATGTAATATTCGACTGTTTGATTCCTCTCCTCTATGGCCCTTTTAGGATATGCTGAAGATAAGGATTGAGAAACGTTTAAACTCTTACACAAGGTTGTCAAATTATGAAGTGAACTTGAAACACCTCAGATACGATCTCATTCGAGAGGCCGTGAAGATGAAAGATGCTCTTGATGAAGAGCAGCTGCAGATGGAAGGCTGGACGAGGGAATAATATGCGCCATCTTTGAGAAATGAGCAACGATTACCAGAACAGTATTGTTCCCTTCAGAAACCTGTAGTTCATTAATAAAATCCGTGGAGATATTAGACCACGGGTGGTTTGGAACGGGAAGGGGTTGCAGAAGACCAGCAGGACAGAAATGCTGAGTTTTGCACCTGGCACAAATATCACAATTGTTCATATAAACTTTACAATCCTGGTTAATGGCAGGCCACCAGAATGATTGTTTGATCAAATCTCTCATCTTACATATTCCATAATGTCCAGCCACCGAGGTGATCATGAGAAAGAGCTAAGACCTTGGATCAAAAGAGTTCTGGAAAAAAGATCCTGGGGCTGGATAGTAAAAAAAGTGATAATCTTGAAGAATCGGAGCGGGATCACTGGAAGATTCATACTTGAGATTCGAGTGAATGTGGGACAGGGCATATGCCTTACTATTCTTAGAGCCAGGCCTATATGTGATGTGGAATGAGAAACATGAGAAGGTCTGGGTCTCAATCTTTTTGCAGATTTTTGTAGTCAGTGAAAATCAGGATCGGGTGTTGTCCGCCTTCAAGCAAATACCGCCATTTTTCTAAAGCCACTTTTATTGTTAGCAGTTCCCTGTCTCCCATGCCATAGTTTCTTTCTGAAGGGGAATGTTTTCTCAAGAAGAATGCCACTGGGTGTAGGGTATTCTTTTCACCTGTTCTTTGTGACAAGATGGCGCCTACTGCTGATTCAGAAGCATCCACTTCCAATATAAAGGTGCGTTAAGATTCGGGTTGGTTCAGAGGGCAGGGAAAGTAAAAAGGTGTTTTAGTCTGTCAAGTGCTGGCTCAGTCCATTTGAATCTTGGTTGTTTCTTGGTTAGATCTGTGATTGGTTTGATGACCTTCGAAAAGGCCCAAAGTTTCTCTAAAAAATGAGAAACCCCACAAAGTGCGGAACCTCCTTAACGAGAGCTCGGAACAGGCCATTCCAGGATGGCCGAGACCTTGCTGGGATCTATGGCTATTCCAGTGGCAAAGATTACGAACCCCCAGGAATTGTATAGAGCTCTTCTCCTATTCAAACAAGAACTTTTTTTGGCAGAGAAGATCAATATATCGTCCAGATAAACGGCAGCAAAGACACCCAGTAATCGCCTACAACCTCATTAATGAAGTGCAGAAAGGTAGCAGGGGCGTTACATAACCCCAAGGGCATCACCAAATATTCTGTGTCTGTATTCTGTCCCCTTCTCTAAGGTTGTTACGCTCCCCTCAGGTTATGTTTGGTTAAAATGGTGGCAGCATGAAGATCCTGACAAAGCTCTGGAATTAATGGGAGTGGGTAACTGTTCCTAATGGGGATTTTGTTCACCTCCCTTTAAGGGACCCATTTGTACAAAAACGATGCCGGCAGCAGCTGAAGAGGAGCGACTGACGAATTTGCGGGGTTGTCCTCAATATATTCCTTCAAGACTTTTATTACAGGTTCAGACAATTAGGAGAGGAGGCTAAAATGGATAGTGGCACCGGGCAACAGATAGATAGGACAATCGTATTCACGATGTGCTGGTAAAGTTCTCGCCCCCTTCTCATTAGTCACATCATGAAACTCAATATTAATTATTTATATAGCGCCATCATCTTCTGTAGCGCTTTACAAGGTGTGATTACAGACAAGGTGAAACATTTAGTATAGGGACCGATACATTATTATTATTATTAATGTTTATTTATATAGCGCCATCATCTTCCGTAGCGCTTTACAAGGTGTGATTACAGACAAGGTGAAACATATAGTATAAGGACCGATACATTCTTATTATTATTATTATTAATGTTTATTTATATAGCGCCATCATCTTCCGTAGCGCTTTACAAGGTGTGATTACAGACAAGGTGAAACATATAGTATAGGGACCGATACATTATTATTATTATTATTAATAATGTTTATTTATATAGCGCCATCATCTTCCGTAGCGCTTTACAAGGTGTGATTACAGACAAGGTGAAACATATACCCCTCGATTCAAAGAGCAAAAGTTAATTGATTTCGGATCGAGAATCGTAAGTTTGGGTGGGTGTTAGTCATTTTTTCCAGTTTTTTTGGCCATTTCCGACTCGCACGAGCCTACGTTCGAATGCGTATATGCTCTTACGATCATCGCAAGTTCGTTCCTAAATTTTAGGATCAAAACGTAAAACTTAGGATCAAATCCTAAAACTTAGGATGAAATCCTAAAACTTAGGATCAAAACGTAAAACTTAGGATAATTGGATGTGTTTCGGTGTGATTCAGAGAACAGTTTTCAAACCTCTAAATACATTTTAAAAGAAAGCCACTGGCGACACCTTTTAGCAGTCGGATTGCTGTTCTTGAACAGGTTTTTTGGCTATGTGGAGGAGTCTGCGCGTCTTGAGCTCCAATGAACTGCATGTATCAGCATGGCCGAGGCCATAAATTGTATGGCAATGCATGCCTGATTCATGTATGCCTTATAAAAGCATTTTAATGTGGACCTTAATTAGTCCTTTGCATGTAAACCTTTATTTTGCAATCTATTTGCGTTAATTAAAGAAACTTATGTCCTTTGGTATTTATTTTTAAATTGATGTACTAGAATAATATTTTTAGATTGCATTTATTGGTGTAGTTGTTTACCTTTGCTTTGTTTAATTATTTAAGCACATCTTTGGTCAGATGCATCACACTTACTGAGGAGAGGAGAGCGGGATAAAGTGCAGGATGTGGGTTACTGCTGTATTTTGCACAGACACAGCAGAGCTGGGGGCACGGAAAGGTCAGAAATCAAAGAATGCAGAGCAACACAGTCACAAGGCCCTTTCTGTTTGCAGGCTGCCCGATAATACCTGAGCCGCCATCTTGGCTGTTTCTAGGCTCATAACATGCAGAAGTTGCTGGGTGTTTTTTAATATTTGTGAGCAATCTGTATGTAGAGGGTGTGGGTAACCACACACAAAATTTTAAGTTGTACCATTTGAAGCCAAAATATTAAAATTAAATCCACAAGTAAAAAATGCAAGTTAACTAAAAATTAAACAAAGTAAGATTTACTTATGCAAATGCATTCATTAATGGTTGGTTACTACAAAATGAATGAAATAAAGAAAAATAAAAGACCAAATATTTAGAATGCACTTTAATGAGGTAAGTTTGTAGTGCGGAGCCGCAAGATCAGAAGGATTTACGTCCAGACAAAAAAGGAAAAAGGGCAAAACCAATGTTGCAACCTGAGAAATGAAACGGAAAATTCAGGAAGGAAACTGACATAGGTCTGATTCCCGAACTGCCATACGAACGGACGGACATTTTAGGATAGAAACGTATTTGCTTATAGAATCACTCGCAAGTTCATACGAACGCACGAGCGTACGGGAAAAATAAGATGATCGGCACCAAAATCAAAGCTGTTACATGTTTCTTTGAATCGACCCTATAGTATAGGGACCGATACATTATTATTATTATTAATGTTTATTTATATAGCGCCATCATCTTCCGTAGCGCTGATTACAGACAAGGTGAAACATATAGTACAGGGGCTGATACGTTATTATTAATGTTTATTTATATAGCGCCATCATCTTCCGTAGCGCTGTACAAAGTATTCATTACAGACAGGGTAGAAACATACAGTACATAGACTATTACAAATGCAGTGTTACAGAGTTAACAATGGATATTCTGAATACAAGATATAATAGGAGAGATAACCCCGCCCCCGAGGAGCTTACCGTCTAAAAGAAAAGGGGTGGAGACGAGGGGGGAGGATCACAGTCAGTATTGAGCTTTGCGGCCTTGGTTAAGCCAGATTGTAGGCTTTGAAGAAATTACCGCGCTACTATTACATGAAACTTTTTTTAAAAAACAAAACAAAATATGTTAAAAATTGCTCAACGTGCGTCGACCCAAATATCCCTGTAGGTCCAAAGATTAATATATGTTAATGTGGCAAAAAGCTAAACTGAGCTCGCTGGAGCCCTGGCGTATCCAAATTCAATCCACAGATGTCCCAAAGTGCATGCACCTTCCCAAGGTGGTGGTTAGAATCACTTCAAGCACCATCAGTGTATCCTTCCCCTTACAGAATGCACTCTTACCAGAGGTTGGTTTCTATATGCGCCTTAGACTGGCCCGCAGTGGATTTCACATCAATGGTAGCAGCAAATCACCTTCATTCATAGTTCAGACGTGAGAGGAGTGCCATCTATGCAACTCAGATTTAATTTCACCATAGGGATAAAGCCAAAAAGAAGGAAAAGAGGGTGTCAGGGAACCGCGGGTCACGTGAACCCACTATCAACCACGGACCTCCGGACCCACTGACCGCGTTCCCAAAAAACCCTGAGCCTTCCTATCAGAAATACCAGGCCTGAAGCCTGCGGCCACACAGATTCTTGGCTTAAGGCAAACAGATCGCTCAAGTTAAATATAAGATTTAATGCTATGAGCGCACACTAGGCAGTAATAACAAACATTTGGCTATGATGGAATATGAAATGATACAAAATGCTGTTCTGAGAAGTGGGTTACAGGTTTGTGTTGCTATCTCTCAAAAATAACTAACAATGCCTCACTAACGTACAAATTAGGCTGATTAGACGCAACACTTAAAATCCTTTAAATAGTTTATTAAATACTTTTAGTAATATAATCTTAATAAAATCGTTATAGCAAATAGCAAAGAGTTTAAGCATCAAAATGTACCTTACTGGATTTTGTAGCGTCACTCCATTAGATCGGGAGAGCGAGAGATCGACTTGGAGGAATCACCGGTTCTATTCATCGCGCTATCGGTACGTCTACCGGAGCGGCTTGCTGCATCTCCAAAGCCTGGCTCTCTCTCTCTCTCCCAATCTTAACCTCCTCCCCTCACCCGATGGGATACCACTCCACCCCTCGTGCACAATGCATGATCAACATGCGTCATTTGTCCTAACAGGTTGGGAAAAACATGTTTTGCAAGCTACTTATTTTGAGAAAAACATGTTTTGCAAGCTACTTATTTTGAGAAAAACATGTTTCGCAAGCTACTTATTTTGAGAAAAACATGTTTCGCAAGCTACTTATTTTGAGAAAAACACGTTTCGCAAGCTACTTATTTTGAGAAAAACACGTTTCGCAAGCTACTTATTTTGAGAAAAAGATGTTTCGCAAGCTACTTATTTTGAGAAAAACACGTTTTGCAAGCTACTTATTTTGAGAAAAACACGTTTTGCAAGCTACGTATTTTGAGAAAAACATGTTTCGCAAGCTACGTATTTTGAGAAAAACACGTTTTGCAAGCTACGTATTTTGAGAAAAACACGTTTCGCAAGCTACTTATTTTGAGAAAAACACGTTTTGCAAGCTACTTATTTTGAGAAAAACACGTTTTGCAAGCTACTTATTTTTAAAAACATGTTTTGCAAACTGCTTACGTTTGCAGTTCATCCAAAGGATATGGTTCGCAGGTTTTTTAGGCCTATGATTCTCATTCACCACATATTCCTATCCAAAAAGATGTCTAAAAATGTCATCCGGACATCATTCTTATCACACACGTATCACAAGGTTACAAATGAGTTACACAGAGAGACAATGGTCAGTTATCTTAATATGCAGTTTGCAGAGTAGTGGTGATGAGAGCTCCCACAAGAGGTAAGTGGCAAGCTGGGTGGATGGACACCTCCGGCACGTGGGAATCGTGACCTCTCCGGGAGTGACAATGTTCTCATCCCCTTGGCCTACTTTTAAGCACCCCTCCCTTCTGTGGGATGGATTGTCACCTCCCACTGTTCTGGAGCATGCTTTAGCCCCTAAAAACCTTTAGGGGGTTATAACTTTGAGCAGGGGGGTCGTATGGCTTTGGTTACGGTACCAAAAGATTAAGCTGGATGCCGGGCAACCTATGAGTCCAGAAATAGGGTCCCTAAGCGGGTCAGAACCTTAGATCTCCATTTTTCTAGTTTTCCTTTGTCGCTGAGCTCGCCTTCGTGTGCGGTTTTGTGAGCCGGTTCTGATTCTGTACCTGGCTTGGTGCTGGGACACATGGCGGCGCAGCTATGGTCCGATTTGTGTTGGTGCCACTTGGTCCGCGGCCCTCATCTTTTGATGTGACAAATTCACAGCCAGGGGTCCAACTAGCTGCAGACCCACTGGAGCCTTCCCAAGCTGGAGGTGTGAGAATCAGCAGCAGGGAGTCTGTGGTCTGCCCTGCGTAACCCAGAAATGCTAATTCCTCTTCCTGAGGAGATAAGGACCTGTGCATTTATAACTAGGAAGCCTTAACCGGGGGAAATAAAGGGGAACTCCAGACTTGTATATGTGAGTTTTCCGCACTTAAGCTGGATCGTTCCTTCAAAGAGGGGATCTTGCGTAATTATTGGCACCTTTTTAAAGTCTAAAGATTTTTATTAAAACGTATTACGCAAGATCCCCTCTGTGAAGGAACGATCCAGCTTAAGTGCGGAAAACTCACAAAGCAAAAGAGAGACAAAGGGGAGGAGCTACAAGAAATGAGGAGGAGGGGCCAAAGAATCCCAGAGGCGGGAAGATGAAGGGGAAGCAAAAGCGGGAAAAACAAGCAGCAGAAGAGAGACAAGGGGGTGGGGCAGGACAAGCAAGGAGGAGGAGCCAAATGAGACTCCGCCTCTTCCTCTGACACCCGCCATCTGGTTGGTCCCGGCTTCTCTTACCTTCCCCCAGCTTCAGCCCATCAAGAGAAAGAAGATGAAGAGAAGCAAAGGAGGAGACAAAACAAGGAGAGCCAAGTGTGGGGGGGGAGGAGACTAGCAATGAGGAGGAGGGGCCAAATGAGACCCCGCCTCTTCCTCTGACACCCGCCATCTGGTTGGTCCTGGCTTCTCTTACCTTCCCCCAGCTTCAGCCCATCAAGAGAAAGAAGATGAGGAGAAGCAAAGGCGGAGACAAAACAAAGAGAGCCAAGTGTGTGGGGGAGGGGACTAGCAATGAGGAGGAGCCAAATGAGACCCCGCCTCTTCCTCTGACACCCGCCATCTGGTTGGTCCTGGCTTCTTACCTTCCCCCAGCTTCAGCCCATCAAGAGAAAGAAGATGAAGAGAAGCAAAGGAGGAGACAAAACAAGGAGAGCCAAGTGTGGGGGGGAAGAGACTAGCAATGAGGAGGAGCCAAATGAGACCCCGCCTCTTCCTCTGACACCCGCCATCTGGTTGGTCCTGGCTTCTCTTACCTTCCCCCAGCTTCAGCCCATCAAGAGAAAGAAGATGAAGAGAAGCAAAGGCGGAGACAAAACAAAGAGAGCCAAGTGTGGGGGGGAGGGGACTAGCAATGAGAAGGAGGAGGAGCCAAATCAGACCTCGCCTCTTCCTCTGACACCGAAGAGAGCGTGTGACGGGGGTCCTCCAGGAACAGCCGCCCTGTGCTGTAAAGCTGTGGTCCAGCTCCTCCATCTTGCTCTATGGCTTCTTCTGATTGGGTAATGATGGCTGGGGGCGGGATTAGGCTTCCACAGGGGGTGGAGTCCCAAGTAGACCTGGCACAGGGCGCGGCCTCCTTGCTCCTCCTCTGAGATGTGTAATGCCCCTCCCCCCGGACTATGTGCTCCACAGAGGGAGGGACTATTTCCTGTCCCTCCCATTAAAGAGGAACCTCGGAGGCAGACTCCAGGGGCCCCTCGAATTGCTTTGTGACCCCCGATTCATCCACCTCTTCCTGGAGCCCTCAGTACTTGTGGCTACCTACCTGGCTCACCTCTATCTGTGGCCCCGCCCACACCTAGCTAGGGGGGCATTTAGAAGGGAGGAGCGGTCCTTGGAGTTAAAGGGGAACCCTGGGGATACTCTAGATGGGACAGGCTGGGTTTTTCTTGGGGAAGGTTATAGTGTAGTTACTAGAGGAGACCACTAGAGGTGCCAGGCTGGAGACCTGTGACAGGTAACCATGGAGACCTGAGCTTCCCATCAGGGGGGCCAGGCTGGAGACCTGTGGTGGGATAACCATGGAGACCTGAAATTTCCATAAGGGGGGCCAGGCTGGAGACCTGTGGTGGGGTAACCATGGAGACCTGAGCTTCCCATCAGGGGGGGCAGGCTGGAGACCTGTGGTGAGGTAACCATGGAGACCTGAGCTTCCCATCAGGGGGGCCAGGGTGGAGACCTGTGGTGGGGTAACCATGGAGACCTGAGCTTCCCATCAGGGGGGCCAGGCTGGAGGCCTGTGGTGGGGTAACCATGGAGACCTGAGCTTCCCATCAGGGGGGCCAGGCTGGAGGCCTGTGGTGGGGTAACCATGGAGACCTGAGCTTCCCATCAGAGGTGCCAGGCTGGAGACCTGTGGTGGGGTAACCATGGAGACCTGAGCTTCCCATCAGGGGGGCCAGGGTGGAGACCTGTGGTGGGGTAACCATGGAGACCTGAGCTTCCCATCAGGGGGGCCAGGCTGGAGGCCTGTGGTGGGGTAACCATGGAGACCTGAGCTTCCCATCAGGGGGGCCAGGCTGGAGGCCTGTGGTGGGGTAACCATGGAGACCTGAGCTTCCCATCAGAGGTGCCAGGCTGGAGACCTGTGGTGGGGTAACCATGGAGACCTGAGCTTCCCATCAGGGGGGCCGGGCTGGAGACCTGTGGTGGGGTAACCATGGAGACCTGAGCTTCCCATCAGGTGGGCCAGGATGGAGAACTGTGGTGGGGTAACCATGGAGACCTGTGGCGGGGTGACCATGGAGACCTGAGCTTCCCATCAGGGGGGCCGGGCTGGAGGCCTGTGGTGGGGTAACCATGGAGACCTGAGCTTCCCATCAGGGGGGCCGGGCTGGAGACCTGTGGTGGGGTAACCATGGAGACCTGAGCTTCCCATCAGGGGAGCCAGGCTGGAGGCCTGTGGTGGGGTAACCATGGAGACCTGAGCTTCCCATCAGGTGGGCCAGGATGGAGAACTGTGATGGGGTAACCATGGAGACCTGAGCTTCCCATCAGGGGGGCCAGGCTGGAGGCCTGTGGTGGGGTAACCATGGAGACCTGAGCTCCCCATCAGAGGTGCCAGGCTGGAGACCTGTGGTGGGGTAACCATGGAGACCTGAGCTTCCCATCAGGTGGGCCAGGATGGAGAACTGTGGTGGGGTAACCATGGAGACCTGAGCTTCCCATCAGGGGGGCCAGGCTGGAGGCCTGTGGTGGGGTAACCATGGAGACCTGAGCTTCCCATCAGGGGAGCCAGGCTGGAGGCCTGTGGCGGGGTAACCATGGAGACCTGAGCTTCCCATCAGGGGGGCCGGGCTGGAGGCCTGTGGTGGAGTAACCATGGAGACCTGAGCTTCCCATCAGGGGGGCCGGGCTGGAGACCTGTGGTGGGGTAACCATGGAGACCTGAGCTTCCCATCAGGGGGGCCAGGCTGGAGGCCTGTGGTGGGGTAACCATGGAGACCTGAGCTTCCCATCAGAGGTGCCAGGCTGGAGACCTGTGGCGGGGTAACCATGGAGACCTGAGCTTCCCATCAGGGGGGCCGGGCTGGAGGCCTGTGGTGGGGTAACCATGGAGACCTGAGCTTCCCATCAGGGGAGCCAGGCTGGAGGCCTGTGGTGGGGTAACCATGGAGACCTGAGCTTCCCATCAGAGGTGCCAGGCTGGAGACCTGTGGCGGGGTAACCATGGAGACCTGAGCTTCCCATCAGGGGGGCCGGGCTGGAGGCCTGTGGTGGAGTAACCATGAAGACCTGAGCTTCCCATCAGGGGGGCCGGGCTGGAGACCTGTGGTGGGGTAACCATGAAGACCTGAGCTTCCCATCAGGGGGGCCAGGCTGGAGACCTGTGGTGGGGTAACCATGAAGACCTGAGCTTCCCATCAGGGGGGCCGGGCTGGAGACCTGTGGTGGGGTAACCATGAAGACCTGAGCTTCCCATCAGGGGGGCCAGGCTGGAGACCTGTGGTGGGGTAACCATGGAGACCTGAGCTTCCCATCAGGGGGGCCAGGCTAGAGACCTGTGGTGGGGTAACCATGGAGACCTGAGCTTCCCATCAGGGGGGGGCCAGGGTGGAGACCTGTGGTGGGGTAACCATGGAGACCTGAGCTTCCCATCAGGGGGGCAGGCTTGAGGCCTGTGGTGGGGTAACCATGGAGACCTGAGCTTCCCATCAGGGGGGGCAGGCTTGAGGCCTGTGGTGGGGTAACCATGGAGACCTGAGCTTCCCATCAGGGGGGGCAGGCTTGAGGCCTGTGGTGGGGTAACCATGGGGGCCTGAGCTTCCCATCAGGGGGGGCAGGCTGGAGGCCTGTGGTGGGGTAACCATGGAGACCTGACAGGCTGGAGACCTGTGGTGGGGTAACCATGGAGACCTGAGCTTCCCATCAGGGGGGCCAGGCTGGAGACTTGTGGTGGGGTAACCATGGAGACAGTCAGTGCGGCCTCCCCAGGCTCATGCACCATCCCGCCATGTCTATTATAAGTGGGGGGGGGGGGTGAGTTTCCGGGACCCTCCATTGGTGTCACACAGCCCTCCCTCCGCCTGACAGGAAGAAAAGCAAACTGCTGCTTTCCCAGGCTGCAGGAAGGGGCGGGGCCTGGGATCACCATAAAAACACCGGAAGCGCCTTCTCCAGGGCTCCTCACTGTCTACAAACCTCAGAGAGGAGAGGAAGGGGGCGTGTCCGTCTCCTAGGAGACAGAGGCCACCAATGAGATGCGAGGGGCTTCCCTGGCTCAGAAGCCGGGTTAGTGGCTAACCTCACACAGCCCAGTTTCTGGTCTACACCAACATGGCCGCGCTCAGCAGTGACGACACTCACTTTCTGCCCCGCACCGGACTTCGGCAAAATGGCCGCCGCGCCTCATGCCTCAGGCCACGCCCTTCAAACAGTAGCGACGCACAGATTGGCGCGTGAAAAATCAGGACACGCCCCCTAACGGCGACAACTCCGCCCCCTAAACGGGGAAGCGAGCAGAATTCTGCAAAAGAGGCGGGGCCAAAGCGATGCACGAATCTCGCGTCACGTGGTAACTAAAGTCACGCCCCCTGCTGCAGGCGGAAGTGGTGTACAGGGCGGTGTGGCGGCTCCGTGTCCGGTGAGTCCGGGAGACATTAACCTCTCACGCGCCGCCTCCTCTTCTTTATATTTATATATAACTGACAGAACGGTTATGTGTGAGACAAACCATCACTACTCCCCTCCATTCTGTGTCTGCACACTGCAGAATAGGAACACGTGACCAATAGGGGCCTATAGGAATGGCTTGTCCCACACATAACTGCTCTCATTAATCCGGACCCTCACCGTGATTTACTGAAAAGCCCAAACCGTTATAAAACGATTCCCCAGCATCTAAAATTAATATATTTTAGGTTTTTAGCCACTTATCATTCTTTCCCCCACTGGGCTGCAACTCTGTTCAGGACTCTAGGATACGGGCGCCGCCATCTTGACTCAGAAGCATCACACTTACTGAGGAGAGGAGAGTGGGATAAAGTGCAGGGGGCGGGTTATAGCTGTGCTTTGCTCAGACAGAGCAGAGCTGGGGTCAGGAAAAGGTCAGCAATCCCAGAATGCAGAGCAGCACAGTCAGGAGGCACTTCCTGTTTGCAGGCTGCCTGATGTCCCATGAGCCGCCATCTTGGATATTTAAAGGCTCATAACATGCAGGTAAAATGATTTTTAATGTGAGCAATCTGTATGTACAGGGTGTGGGAAACATATAAGATAGGCTCTTATTCAGGGTTGGGATGGCTGCTACTGACACTGGCCGGGAGGAGAGAGGAGGGGGTTGTGGCTGCTACTGACACTGGCCAGGAGGAGAGAGGAGGGGGTTGTGGCTGCTACTGACACTGGCCAGGAGGAGAGAGGAGGGGGTTGTGGCTGCTACTGACACTGGCCAGGAGGAGAGAGGAGGGGGTTGTGGTGGCTGCTACTGACACTGGCCGGGAGGAGAGAGGAGGGGGTTGTGGTGGCTGCTACTGACACTGGCCAGGAGGAGAGAGGAGGGGGTTGTGGCTGCTACTGACACTGGCCAGGAGGAGAGAGGAGGGGGTTGTGGCTGCTACTGACACTGGCCAGGAGGAGAGAGGAGGGGGTTGTGGTGGCTGCTACTGACACTGGCCAGGAGGAGAGAGGAGGGGGTTGTGGCTGCTACTGACACTGGCCAGGAGGAGAGAGGAGGGGGTTGTGGTGGCTGCTACTGACACTGGCCAGGAGGAGAGAGGAGGGGGTTGTGGTGGCTGCTACTGACACTGGCTGAGAGGAGAGAGGAGGGGGTTGTGGCTGCTACTGACACTGGCCAGGAGGAGAGAGGAGGGGGTTGTGGCTGCTACTGACACTGGTCGGAGGAGAGAGGAGGGGGTTGTGGTGGCTGCTACTGACACTGGCCAGGAGGAGAGAGGAGGGGGTTGTGGCTGCTACTGACACTGGCTGGGAGGAGAGAGGAGGGGGTTGTGGTGGCTGCTACTGACACTGGCCGGGAGGAGAGAGGAGGGGGTTGTGGCTGCTACGGACACTGGCCGGGAGGAGAGAGGAGGGGGTTGTGGCTGCTACGGACACTGGCCGGGAGGAGAGAGGAGGGGGTTGTGGCTGCTACTGACACTGGCCAGGAGGAGAGAGGAGGGGGTTGTGGTGGCTGCTACTGACACTGGCCAGGAGGAGAGAGGAGGGGGTTGTGGTGGCTGCTACTGACACTGGCTGAGAGGAGAGAGGAGGGGGTTGTGGCTGCTACTGACACTGGCCAGGAGGAGAGAGGAGGGGGTTGTGGCTGCTACTGACACTGGCTGGGAGGAGAGAGGAGGGGGTTGTGGTGGCTGCTACTGACACTGGCCAGGAGGAGAGAGGAGGGGGTTGTGGTGGCTGCTACTGACACTGGCCAGGAGGAGAGAGGAGGGGGTTGTGGCTGCTACTGACACTGGCCGGGAGGAGAGAGGAGGGGGTTGTGGCTGCTACTGACACTGGCCAGGAGGAGAGAGGAGGGGGTTGTGGCTGCTACTGACACTGGCTGAGAGGAGAGAGGAGGGGGTTGTGGCTGCTACTGACACTGGCCGGGAGGAGAGAGGAGGGGGTTGTGGCTGCTACTGACACTGGCCAGGAGGAGAGAGGAGGGGGTTGTGGCTGCTACTGACACTGGCCAGGAGGAGAGAGGAGGGGGTTGTGGCTGCTACTGACACTGGTCGGAGGAGAGAGGAGGGGGTTGTGATGGCTGCTACTGACACTGGCCGGGAGGAGAGAGGAGGGGGTTGTGGCTGCTACTGACACTGGCCAGGAGGAGAGAGGAGGGGGTTGTGGTGGCTGCTACTGACACTGGCCAGGAGGAGAGAGGAGGGGGTTGTGGCTGCTACTGACACTGGCTGAGAGGAGAGAGGAGGGGGTTGTGGCTGCTACTGACACTGGCTGAGAGGAGAGAGGAGGGGGTTGTGGCTGCTACTGACACTGGCCAGGAGGAGAGAGGAGGGGGTTGTGGCTGCTACTGACACTGGCCAGGAGGAGAGAGGAGGGGGTTGTGGCTGCTACTGACACTGGCCAGGAGGAGAGAGGAGGGGGTTGTGGCTGCTACTGACACTGGCCGGGAGGAGAGAGGAGGGGGTTGTGGTGGCTGCTACTGACACTGGCCAGGAGGAGAGAGGAGGGGGTTGTGGCTGCTACTGACACTGGCTGGGAGGAGAGAGGAGGGGGTTGTGGCTGCTACTGACACTGGCCGGGAGGAGAGAGGAGGGGGTTGTGGCTGCTACTGACACTGGCCAGGAGGAGAGAGGAGGGGGTTGTGGCTGCTACTGACACTGGCCGCGAGGAGAGAGGAAGGGGTTGTGGTGGCTGCTACTGACACTGGCCGGGAGGAGAGAGGAGGGGGTTGTGGCTGCTACTGACACTGGCCAGGAGGAGAGAGGAGGGGGTTGTGGCTGCTACTGACACTGGCCGGGGAGGAGAGAGGAGGGGGTTGTGGCTGCTACTGACACTGGCCAGGAGGAGAGAGGAGGGGGTTGTGGCTGCTACTGACACTGGCCGGGAGGAGAGAGGAGGGGGTTGTGGCTGCTACTGACACTGGCTGAGAGGAGAGAGGAGGGGGTTGTGGTGGCTGCTACTGACACTGGCCAGGAGGAGAGAGGAGGGGGTTGTGGCTGCTACTGACACTGGCCGGGAGGAGAGAGGAGGGGGTTGTGGCTGCTACTGACACTGGCCGGGAGGAGAGAGGAGGGGGTTGTGGCTGCTACTGACACTGGCCAGGAGGAGAGAGGAGGGGGTTGTGGCTGCTACTGACACTGGCCAGGAGGAGAGAGGAGGGGGTTGTGGCTGCTACTGACACTGGCCAGGAGGAGAGAGGAGGGGGTTGTGGCTGCTACTGACACTGGCCGGGAGGAGAGAGGAGGGGGCTGTGGCTGCTACTGACACTGGCTGAGAGGAGAGAGGAGGGGGTTGTGGCTGCTACTGACACTGGCCAGGAGGAGAGAGGAGGGGGTTGTGGCTGCTACTGACACTGGCCGGGAGGAGAGAGGACGGGGTTGTGGCTGCTACTGACACTGGCCGGGAGGAGAGAGGAGGGGGTTGTGGCTGCTACTGACACTGGCCGGGAGGAGAGAGGAGGGGGTTGTGGCTGCTACTGACACTGGCCGGGAGGAGAGAGGAGGGGGTTGTGGCTGCTACTGACACTGGCTGAGAGGAGAGAGGAGGGGGTTGTGGCTGCTACTGACACTGGCCAGGAGGAGAGAGGACGGGGTTGTGGTGGCTGCTACTGACACTGGCTGAGAGGAGAGAGGAGGGGGTTGTGGCTGCTACTGACACTGGCCAGGAGGAGAGAGGACGGGGTTGTGGTGGCTGCTACTGACACTGGCTGAGAGGAGAGAGGAGGGGGTTGTGGCTGCTACTGACACTGGCTGAGAGGAGAGAGGAGGGGGTTGTGGCTGCTACTGACACTGGCCGGGAGGAGAGAGGAGGGGGTTGTGGCTGCTACTGACACTGGCCGGGAGGAGAGAGGAGGGGGTTGTGGCTGCTACTGACACTGGCCAGGAGGAGAGAGGAGGGGGTTGTGGCTGCTACTGACACTGGCTGAGAGGAGAGAGGAGGGGGTTGTGGCTGCTACTGACACTGGCCAGGAGGAGAGAGGAGGGGGTTGTGGCTGCTACTGACACTGGCCAGGAGGAGAGAGGAGGGGGTTGTGGCTGCTACTGACACTGGCCGGGAGGAGAGAGGAGGGGGTTGTGGCTGCTACTGACACTGGCCGGGAGGAGAGAGGAGGGGGTTGTGGCTGCTACTGACACTGGCCAGGAGGAGAGAGGAGGGGGTTGTGGCTGCTACTGACACTGGCCAGGAGGAGAGAGGAGGGGGTTGTGGCTGCTACTGACACTGGCCAGGAGGAGAGAGGAGGGGGTGGTGGCTGCTACTGACACTGGCCAGGAGGAGAGAGGAGGGGGTGGTGGCTGCTACTGACACTGGCCGGGGAGGAGAGAGGAGGGGGTTGTGGCTGCTACTGACACTGGCCGGGGAGGAGAGAGGAGGGGGTTGTGGCTGCTACTGACACTGGCCAGGAGGAGAGAGGAGGGGGTTGTGGCTGCTACTGACACTGGCCAGGAGGAGAGAGGAGGGGGTTGTGGCTGCTACTGACACTGGCCGGGAGGAGAGAGGAGGGGGTTGTGGTGGCTGCTACTGACACTGGCCAGGAGGAGAGAGGAGGGGGTTGTGGCTGCTACTGACACTGGCTGGGAGGAGAGAGGAGGGGGTTGTGGCTGCTACTGACACTGGCCGGGAGGAGAGAGGAGGGGGTTGTGGCTGCTACTGACACTGGCCAGGAGGAGAGAGGAGGGGGTTGTGGCTGCTACTGACACTGGCCGCGAGGAGAGAGGAAGGGGTTGTGGTGGCTGCTACTGACACTGGCCGGGAGGAGAGAGGAGGGGGTTGTGGCTGCTACTGACACTGGCCAGGAGGAGAGAGGAGGGGGTTGTGGCTGCTACTGACACTGGCCGGGGAGGAGAGAGGAGGGGGTTGTGGCTGCTACTGACACTGGCCAGGAGGAGAGAGGAGGGGGTTGTGGCTGCTACTGACACTGGCCGGGAGGAGAGAGGAGGGGGTTGTGGCTGCTACTGACACTGGCTGAGAGGAGAGAGGAGGGGGTTGTGGTGGCTGCTACTGACACTGGCCAGGAGGAGAGAGGAGGGGGTTGTGGCTGCTACTGACACTGGCCGGGAGGAGAGAGGAGGGGGTTGTGGCTGCTACTGACACTGGCCGGGAGGAGAGAGGAGGGGGTTGTGGCTGCTACTGACACTGGCCAGGAGGAGAGAGGAGGGGGTTGTGGCTGCTACTGACACTGGCCAGGAGGAGAGAGGAGGGGGTTGTGGCTGCTACTGACACTGGCCAGGAGGAGAGAGGAGGGGGTTGTGGCTGCTACTGACACTGGCCGGGAGGAGAGAGGAGGGGGTTGTGGCTGCTACTGACACTGGCCGCGAGGAGAGAGGAAGGGGTTGTGGTGGCTGCTACTGACACTGGCCGCGAGGAGAGAGGAGGGGGTTGTGGCTGCTACTGACACTGGCCGCGAGGAGAGAGGAGGGGGTTGTGGCTGCTACTGACACTGGCCGGGAGGAGAGAGGAGGGGGTTGTGGTGGCTGCTACTGACACTGGCCGGGAGGAGAGAGGAGGGGGTTGTGGCTGCTACTGACACTGGCCAGGAGGAGAGAGGAGGGGGTTGTGGTGGCTGCTACTGACACTGGCCGCGAGAAGAGAGGAAGGGGTTGTGGCTGCTACTGACACTGGCCGGGAGGAGAGAGGAGGGGGTTGTGGCTGCTACTGACACTGGCCAGGAGGAGAGAGGAGGGGGTTGTGGCTGCTACTGACACTGGCCAGGAGGAGAGAGGAGGGGGTTGTGGCTGCTACTGACACTGGCCGCGAGGAGAGAGGAGGGGGTTGTGGCTGCTACTGACACTGGCTGAGAGGAGGGGGTTGTGGCTGCTACTGACACTGGCTGAGAGGAGGGGGTTGTGGTGGCTGCTACTGACACTGGCCGCGAGGAGAGAGGAGGGGGTTGTGGCTGCTACTGACACTGGCTGAGAGGAGGGGGTTGTGGCTGCTACTGACACTGGCCGCGAGGAGAGAGGAGGGGGTTGTGGTGGCTGCTACTGACACTGGCCAGGAGGAGAGAGGAGGGGGTTGTGGCTGCTACTGACACTGGCCAGGAGGAGAGAGGAGGGGGTTGTGGCTGCTACTGACACTGGCCAGGAGGAGAGAGGAGGGGGTTGTGGCTGCTACTGACACTGGCCAGGAGGAGAGAGGAGGGGGTTGTGGCTGCTACTGACACTGGCCAGGAGGAGAGAGGAGGGGGTTGTGGCTGCTACTGACACTGGCCAGGAGGAGAGAGGAGGGGGTTGTGGCTGCTACTGACACTGGCCGCGAGGAGAGAGGAAGGGGTTGTGGTGGCTGCTACTGACACTGGCCGCGAGGAGAGAGGAGGGGGTTGTGGCTGCTACTGACACTGGCCGCGAGGAGAGAGGAGGGGGTTGTGGCTGCTACTGACACTGGCTGAGAGGAGGGGGTTGTGGCTGCTACTGACACTGGCTGAGAGGAGGGGGTTGTGGTGGCTGCTACTGACACTGGCCGCGAGGAGAGAGGAGGGGGTTGTGGCTGCTACTGACACTGGCTGAGAGGAGGGGGTTGTGGCTGCTACTGACACTGGCCGCGAGGAGAGAGGAGGGGGTTGTGGTGGCTGCTACTGACACTGGCCAGGAGGAGAGAGGAGGGGGTTGTGGCTGCTACTGACACTGGCCAGGAGGAGAGAGGAGGGGGTTGTGGCTGCTACTGACACTGGCCAGGAGGAGAGAGGAGGGGGTTGTGGCTGCTACTGACACTGGCCAGGAGGAGAGAGGAGGGGGTTGTGGCTGCTACTGACACTGGCCAGGAGGAGAGAGGAGGGGGTTGTGGCTGCTACTGACACTGGCCAGGAGGAGAGAGGAGGGGGTTGTGGCTGCTACTGACACTGGCCAGGAGGAGAGAGGAGGGGGTTGTGGTGGCTGCTACTGACACTGGCCAGGAGGAGAGAGGAGGGGGTTGTGGCTGCTACTGACACTGGCCGGGAGGAGAGAGGAGGGGGTTGTGGCTGCTACTGACACTGGCCAGGAGGAGAGAGGAGGGGGTTGTGGCTGCTACTGACACTGGCCAGGAGGAGAGAGGAGGGGGTTGTGGCTGCTACTGACACTGGCCAGGAGGAGAGAGGAGGGGGTTGTGGCTGCTACTGACACTGGCCAGGAGGAGAGAGGAGGGGGTTGTGGCTGCTACTGACACTGGCCAGGAGGAGAGAGGAGGGGGTTGTGGCTGCTACTGACACTGGCCGGGAGGAGAGAGGAGGGGGTTGTGGCTGCTACTGACACTGGCCGGGAGGAGAGAGGAGGGGGTTGTGGCTGCTACTGACACTGGTCGGAGGAGAGAGGAGGGGGTTGTGGCTGCTACTGACACTGGCCGGGAGGAGAGAGGAGGGGGTTGTGGCTGCTACTGACACTGGCCGGGAGGAGAGAGGAGGGGGTTGTGGCTGCTACTGACACTGGCCAGGAGGAGAGAGGAGGGGGTTGTGGTGGCTGCTACTGACACTGGCCAGGAGGAGAGAGGAGGGGGTTGTGGCTGCTACTGACACTGGCCAGGAGGAGAGAGGAGGGGGTTGTGGTGGCTGCTACTGACACTGGCCGGGGAGGAGAGAGGAGGGGGTTGTGGCTGCTACTGACACTGGCCGGGAGGAGAGAGGAGGGGGTTGTGGCTGCTACTGACACTGGCCAGGAGGAGAGAGGAGGGGGTTGTGGCTGCTACTGACACTGGCCAGGAGGAGAGAGGAGGGGGTTGTGGCTGCTACTGACACTGGCCAGGAGGAGAGAGGAGGGGGTTGTGGCTGCTACTGACACTGGCCGGGAGGAGAGAGGAGGGGGTTGTGGCTGCTACTGACACTGGCCGGGAGGAGAGAGGAGGGGGTTGTGGCTGCTACTGACACTGGCCGGGAGGAGAGAGGAGGGGGTTGTGGCTGCTACTGACACTGGCCGGGAGGAGAGAGGAGGGGGTTGTGGCTGCTACTGACACTGGCCAGGAGGAGAGAGGAGGGGGTTGTGGCTGCTACTGACACTGGCCGGGAGGAGAGAGGAGGGGGTTGTGGCTGCTACTGACACTGGCCGGGAGGAGAGAGGAGGGGGTTGTGGCTGCTACTGACACTGGCCGGGAGGAGAGAGGAGGGGGTTGTGGCTGCTACTGACACTGGCCGGGAGGAGAGAGGAGGGGGTTGTGGCTGCTACTGACACTGGCCGGGAGGAGAGAGGAGGGGGTTGTGGCTGCTACTGACACTGGCCAGGAGGAGAGAGGAGGGGGTTGTGGCTGCTACTGACACTGGCCGGGAGGAGAGAGGAGGGGGTTGTGGCTGCTACTGACACTGGCCGGGAGGAGAGAGGAGGGGGTTGTGGCTGCTACTGACACTGGCCAGGAGGAGAGAGGAGGGGGTTGTGGCTGCTACTGACACTGGCCGGGAGGAGAGAGGAGGGGGTTGTGGCTGCTACTGACACTGGCCGGGAGGAGAGAGGAGGGGGTTGTGGCTGCTACTGACACTGGCCAGGAGGAGAGAGGAGGGGGTTGTGGCTGCTACTGACACTGGCCAGGAGGAGAGAGGAGGGGGTTGTGGTGGCTGCTACTGACACTGGCCGGGGAGGAGAGAGGAGGGGGTTGTGGCTGCTACTGACACTGGCCCGGAGGAGAGAGGAGGGGGTTGTGGTGGCTGCTACTGACCCTGGCCGGGAGGAGAGAGGAGGGGGTTGTGGCTGCTACTGACACTGGCCGGGAGGAGAGAGGAGGGGGTTGTGGCTGCTACTGACACTGGCCAGGAGGAGAGAGGAGGGGGTTGTGGCTGCTACTGACACTGGCCGGGGAGGAGAGAGGAGGGGGTTGTGGCTGCTACTGACACTGGCCAGGAGGAGAGAGGAGGGGGTTGTGGCTGCTACTGACACTGGCCGGGAGGAGAGAGGAGGGGGTTGTGGTGGCTGCTACTGACACTGGCCGGGGAGGAGAGAGGAGGGGGTTGTGGCTGCTACTGACACTGGCCGGGAGGAGAGAGGAGGGGGTTGTGGCTGCTACTGACACTGGCCAGGAGGAGAGAGGAGGGGGTTGTGGCTGCTACTGACACTGGCCAGGAGGAGAGAGGAGGGGGTTTTGGCTGCTACTGACACTGGCCGGGAGGAGAGAGGAGGGGGTTGTGGCTGCTACTGACACTGGCCGGGAGGAGAGAGGAGGGGGTTGTGGCTGCTACTGACACTGGCCAGGAGGAGAGAGGAGGGGGTTGTGGCTGCTACTGACACTGGCCAGGAGGAGAGAGGAGGGGGTTTTGGCTGCTACTGACACTGGCCGGGAGGAGAGAGGAGGGGGTTGTGGCTGCTACTGACACTGGCTGGGAGGAGAGAGGAGGGGGTTGTGGTGGCTGCTACTGACACTGGCCAGGACGAGAGAGGAGGGGGTTGTGGTGGCTGCTACTGACACTGGCCAGGAGGAGAGAGGAGGGGGTTGTGGTGGCTGCTACTGACACTGGCCAGGACGAGAGAGGAGGGGGTTGTGGCTGCTACTGACACTGGCCAGGAGGAGAGAGGAGGGGGTTGTGGTGGCTGCTACTGACACTGGCCAGGAGGAGAGAGGAGGGGGTTGTGGTGGCTGCTACTGACACTGGCCGGGAGGAGAGAGGAGGGGGTTGTGGTGGCTGCTACTGACACTGGCCGGGAGGAGAGAGGAGGGGGTTGTGCTACATCCCGACAATGCAGGAGCGTGTCCTCCCCCCTCAGCTGTGTGTGTGCTGCTGGGATATCTCCCTACCTGGCTCCTCCCATATCTCTGATGTCACATCTCATGTCTTCCAGAGCCACGCCCACAGAGCGGACAGAGAGGAAGACACCAACATCTCTACAGGGGGGACACCATGATGGAGGCTCAGCAGCTCCTCCCATCACAGGGTAAGAGGCGGGGCTATATCTGATTACAGGGGGAGTATGGGGACCCCAACATCTCTACAGGGGGGACACCATGATGGAGGCTCAGCAGCTCCTCCCATCACAGGGTAAGAGGCGGGGCTATATCTGATTACAGGGGGAGTATGGGGACCCCAACATCTCTACAGGGGGGACACCATGATGGAGGCTCAGCAGCTCCTACCATCACAGGGTAAGAGGCGGGGCTATATCTGATTACAGGGGGAGTATGGGGACCCCAACATCTCTACAGGGGGGACACCATGATGGAGGCTCAGCAGCTCCTCCCATCACAGGGTAAGAGGCGGGGCTATATCTGATTACAGGGGGAGTATGGGGACACCGACATCCCCTCAGCTCTGCCCACTAAGTCACCAGACACACACACACACATATATTCTAAGCAGACAGCACGTCCTGCTCCAGACATAGTCCTTACATGTGGGTATACCTCCGCCTTCAGCGCCGTGCACTGCAGAACATGAAGAAAACCAGCTCCTCCCGGCCCCTCCTATACCGGAGGACCTCCCACAAATCCCCAGATTTCTCTGCAGTGCTGGAACTGCGAAGACATGAAGTATCACGCTCTCGCAGGCGAGCGGGGCTTTACAGCCCGAGGCCCTGCGGGACTTTGCCTTAATGGTTGTTGGAGTCAGAGCCGCGCTCCTCTTTCACTTTCTGCCTTCCGCAGCGCCTTTTGCATTACTCGGCGTGCACACATCGCCTCCATTCTATTGACGCTTGACTTTCTATCTCGGGTTTCTCACCACTGTCTCTCCTTTTTTTCTGACAATATTGTCGCTTCTGATTGGCTGCGCGTCTTCGAGCTTTGCGCTCTCCGGGGGGGGGGGGGGGGCGTGGTTCGGTTTGGCACGTTCCGCGTCATCACCCGCTCTAGCCCGCCCTTCGAGGTTCGCTTGGCGCCATTTCCTTCTCGCATGCGCGTGGTGAAGACGGTCCTCCCCTCGCTGTTCTGTAAGTGCCCTCATGGGCGAGTCTTTTCCTAGCTTTGGCTTCTTAGCACTTGGCTCTGACATTCCTGTTCCCCTTGTGTCTTTCAGACCGCGGATCTCGGCGGCTTCTCCCGGCCTTGCGTAGTATCCGGTCCAGACCATTTTAAACAAATTACTCCCACTTCCCAGCGGGTGTTTGGGGCATCCAGGGTTGCTTTACAGCGTCAATCCCTACTGGCATATTAAACATAATAATCACCATATGGCGGCATCTCAGGAGATTGTGAACGGGGTTCCTTCGGGACAAGCCCGTCTGTGTGTAGCTTGTGGGGTCTCAACTAGCAGTGGTGACAATGTACGGGTCTGCGTCCCTTGTGCCCAGCAGGTGTTAGCTGGCCTCCCCACCTCTTCCGAGGCTGGGCCCGCACCTCGCCTTGCTTCCCCTACTCCCCCAAGCCTGAGCCTTACCCCCAATACTAGTGGGGATTCTCATAACGATTTTGCCACGAGACTGGCTAGCGTGGAAAGCTTAATCGCTGGCTCCTTGGCGCGCAAGGCTACTGCCAAGAAGCGTCACTTGAATCCTGAAGCTACTATTCTTCCTGTAGAATCTGACGAATTACATTTGTCTTGTGCACACTCCCCCTTGGAGGAGGGGGAGCTGTTTTCTGACTCGGGTCCTATGACGAGTCCAGGAGTCAGGAGGAATCGGGTCCCGAGCTATGGTCCCAGGATGACGTTGACAGGTTGCTGTCTCAGATCTTTGATGTGTTATCCCTCTCTCCCCCGCCCGCGGCTCCTCGACAAAGAGGTGACCTGTTTCATACCGCTAGGGTGCGGTTGGAGTTTCCGTAACAAACTCATTTGAATAATCTTGTCCTAAAAGAGTGGGAACACCCCAGCAAACATCAGGGGGTCCCTAAAGCTGTGGATAAGAAGTATCCTTTTCCTGCCGACCTGATCAAATGTTGGACTTCGCCGCCCGAAGTCGATGCACCGATCCTCGGTCTGTCCAATACATCTATTATGCACTCCCCCGACACTTCTACGCTGCGGGATCTGGAGGATCGGCGGGTTGATCAACTGGCATGTCATGCCTTTGCTTTTGGGGGAGCTTCGCCCCGCCCAGTGTGCGCCTTAGCCATCACGGCAGTGGCGCTCTAGGACCGTGGTGAAGACTGCCCTCGAAGGGGCGGATGACTTGCCATCTGACGCCGCAAATGCTTTTGTTACCTGCAAGACTTTTATCAATTATATCCTGTCTGCATCGGACGATGCTATTAAGCTGAGCGCTAGATCCTCTGCTCTGGTGGTAGCTATACGCAGGGCGATCTGGTTACGCCAGTGGGCTGCTGACAATATTGCCAAAAAGGCCCTTACTGGGCTTCCATTTAAAGGGCTGCGCCTGTTTGGAGAAAGATTGGATATCGTCGCCAAAGGGGGCAAGATGCCCCAGCGCAAGCGTCAGACTCGGCCCTTTCGTGGCCCAAGCTCCCAGTCGACCCCCTATCGCGGGGTTAAACAGAGCAGAGGGGTGTCCTTCGCCGGGGCTCGCGCAGACTCCTGGAACAAGAACAGAGGACGCCGTCCCAGTTCCTCCTGGGGACCCAAACCCAAAGCCCCTCCCAAGGCCCCCCAAGCATGAAGGGGCGCCCTCGCCCGTCAGGGTGGGGGGACGTCTACAGCATTTTCAGCAGATCTGGAAACTCCACGTCCCAGACCGGTGGATTCAGGAGGTAGTGTCCTCCGGTTACAAGATAGAGTTTGCTGTGCTACCCCCTACCAGGTTCATCGGGTCCCGAATTCCACAAGACCCTGCCTCAGCTCGGGTCTTGATGCTAGCGGTGCAGGACCTTCTAGACCTCGGGGTCATTTGCAGGGTCCCCTTAAAGGACAGGGGCATGGGGTTCTATTCCAACCTCTTCACAGTACCCAAGAGAGACGGGTCTGTCAGGCCCATTCTGGATTTAAAGGTCTTAAACAAATTTGTTAAGCACAGACATTTTCGTATGGAAACTCTGCGCTCGGCCATTGCCTCCCTGCGCCCAGGGGACTTCATGACATCTGTGGTCATCAAGGACGCTTATCTTCACGTCCCAGTGTTCCCAGGGCATCAAAGGTTTCTCAGATTTGCGCTGCTGGATCAGCATTATCAGTTTGTGGCCCTGCCATTCGGCCTTACGTCAGCCCCCAGGGTGTTCACCAAGGTGCTGGCAGGAGTAATGTCTCTGGTGAGACTAAAAGGCATACGAGTGTTGCCCTACCTGGACGATATACTCATCACCTCTCGGTCTCTGCGGCAAGCGGAGCTGGATACGCGGTTGGTGGTATCCACCCTGGAGTCCTTTGCTTGGGTGATCAATTACCCAAAGTCCTCTCTGTCCCCCTCCTCAGTAACCCCGTTTCTGGGGATGATCCTGGATTCGGTTCAGTCAAAGATATTCCTTCCCCCGCAGAAGGTGGAAGCTCTGACAACGCAGGTGAGGTCCCTGCTCTCGAGCCCTTGTCCCTCCATCAGGCAGGGAATGCAGTTGGTAGGCTCGATGGTGGCAAGCTTCGAGGCGGTGCCCTTTGCACAATTCCATTTGAGAACCCTGCAGCTTCACCTTCTGTCAGTTTGGAACAAGGACCCAACGTCCTTGGACGAGACCTGGGTGCCTCCACTCTTGGTCAGATGTTCCCTTGCGTGGTGGCTGGACCACGGGAACTTGACAAGGGGCAGATCATTCCTGGCTCCCTCCTGGGAGACGGTCACAACGGATGCCAGTCTCTCGGGCTGGGGGGGGGGATTCTGGAGGTCCCTGCGTTTCCAGGGGAGGTGGGGCCCTCAGGAGGCCCATCTACCCATCAATGTCCTGGAACTCAGGGCGGTCAGGTTGGTGCTGGGAAGGTTGACCCAGCACCTGAAGGGTCTGGCGGTTCAGGTACGCTCAGACAACAGGACGGCTGTGGCCTACATCAATCACCAGGGAGGAACCCGGAGCAAGGGTGCTCTCCGGGAGGTGTCTCTGATTCTAACATGGGCAGAGACCAATGTCCAATGCATCTCGGCTGTCTATATTCCGGGGGCGGAAAACCTGCTGGCAGATGCTCTGAGCAGGGGGTCGTTCCGTCAGGGGGAGTGGTCCCTCTCCATAGGGGTATTTCAGTCCCTGTGTCACCGATGGGGTGTCCCAGACGTGGATCTGTTTGCGTCCCGTCACAAGCTTCCAAGCTTTGTATCCCTGTCTCGGGATCCTCTGGCTCTGGCCTCGGATGCTCTGTCAATGTCCTGGAGGGAGTTTCGGCTCCTGTATGTGTTTCCGCCATTTCCCCTTCTGGGCAGAGTGCTACGCAAGATCGCTCTAGAAGGGGTACCCACGATTCTGGTGGCCCCAAGGTGGCCAAGAAGAGTGTGGTTCGCAGACGTGGCTCAAATGGCAATAGATCAGTACGATCTGCCAAGGATACCAGACCTTCTAACTCAGGGGTCTCTACGCTACCCCAATTTACCAACTCTGGCTTTGACGGCTTGGCTATTGAAACCACCATCTTGGAGGAAAAGGGTTTGTTCGCTTCTGTAGTGGCTACCATGGTGCAAGCTAGAAAGAAGACTTCGTCTGCCATATATTATAGGGTATGGCGTGCTTACATTGACTGGTGTGAATCTAGGTCTCTTCCCTGTCGGGAATTCTTAGTCTCCAGTGTGCTGGAATTTTTGCAGCATGGTTTAGACTTAGGTCTCAAACTTAGTACCTTGAAGGGCCAGGTTTCGGCCTTGTCCATCTTCTTTCAGAAGACCTTTGCCCAGCACTCTCTCATCAAGACTTTCTTTCAAGGGGTCACTCACGTGCGTCCCCCTCGGAAACCTATGGTTCCTGTCTGGGATCTGAACTTGGTTCTGTCGGCCTTGCAGGGCCCTCCTTTCGAGCCTATTCATGAAGCAGCTCTCGCTGTTCTCACGCTCAAGGTGGTCTTTTTGGTGGCCATCACTTCGGTTAGACGTGTGTCTGAGTTGGCTGCCTTGTCTATTCAGCCTCCCTATTTTGAGAGACACCGGGATAAGGTGGTGTTTCGCTTCAAACCAGACTTTCTGCCTAAGGTTGTGTCTGCATTCCATTTAAATCAGGATATCGTGCTTCCTTCCTTGTGCCCTAATCCCAGTAACCCTAAGGAAAGGGTTTTGCATTCTCTGGATGTGGTTAGATGTGTTAAGTCTTACCTGGTTACCACTCAGGCCTTCAGGAAGACGGATGCTCTCTTTGTTGTGCCTCATGGGCCTAGGAAGGGTTTGGCTCCCGCCAAGTCTACCATCAGTAAATGGATTCGTCAGGCTGTGGTTCAAGCCTATACTACCAAGGGGAAGACTCCCCCCTTTCGTCTTACTGCTCATTCTACGCGTGCTATTGGTGCCTCTTGGGCTTTTCAGCACCAGGCCTCTGTGGAGCAAGTTTGCAAGGCCGCTACTTGGTCTTCTCTTCACACCTTTACAAAGTTTTACAAGGTTGATGTTAAGGCCTCAGCTGACGCTGTGTTTGGCCGCAAGGTTCTGCAGGCGGCAGTGGTTTAAACTGCTTGCTGTTGCCTTCTGTTGGGGGATCCCACCCTTCTTTACAGACACTGCTATTGGATGTCCCACACGTAAGGATTATGTCTGGAGCAGGACGTGCTGTCTGCTTAGAATAATACAACTCTGTGAAGTACTCACCTGTAGAGTTGGTATTATATGCAGACAGCACGTCCTGCTCCACCCCACCCTGATTTCACGTTGTTCTGGATCCCCTGTTTGGTGATTGTTAACTTTGATATTGTTGCCAGTTTTGGCTGGTTGCTTTCTCCTGGCCTCTCATTCTCACTGCTTTGTAATGCTGGGGATTTGTGGGAGGTCCTCCGGTATATGTAGGGCTGGGAGGAGCTTGTTTTCTTCATGTTCTGCAGTGCAACGGCGCTGGAGGCGGAGGTATACCCACATGTAAGGACTATGTCTGGAGCAGGACGTGCTGTCTGCGTATAATACCAACTCTACAGGTGAGTACTTCACTGAGTTGTATTACACACACACACATATACACACACACACATACACACACACACGTGTGACTCTCGTCTCTATTCTCAGACCCCGGACACACTGTGATGATGAATGTGAAGGAGGAGGATGGAGAAGGAAGGAATGTAAAGCAGGAAGTTCCTCTAATGATCAGAGCAGGTGAGTAATGTCATGTGACGCTCCCTCTGCATGTGATCATGTGACTCTCCTACGTCTGGCTGATGACTCAGGAGGCGGCTCTAAGTAATGTTCGGGGAGGTTCAATAACAAAGCATGCAAAACTCTCACTTTCATGGCCTGTACAACAGCTACACCCCCCCCCCCCATGTGGCAGCTGATACTCCGACTCTACCCCCCTCCTCCCCCCCGCGTGGCAGCTGATACGTCAGCTCTACCCCCCTCCTCCTCCGCATGGCAGCTGATACTCCGACTCTACCCCCCTCCTCCCCCGCGCGTGGCAGACGATACGCCAGCTCTACCCCCCTCCTCCCCCCGCGTGGCAGACGATACGCCAGCTCTACCCCCCTCCTCCCCCCGCGTGGCAGCTGATACTCCGACTCTACCCCCCTCCTCCCCCCCGCGTGGCAGCTGATACGCCAGCTCTACCCCCCTCCTCCCCCCGCATGGCAGCTGATATTCCGACTCTACCCCCCTCCTCCCCCCGCGTGGCATACGATACGCCAGCTCTACCTCCCTCCTCCCCCCCGCGTGGCAGCTGATACGCCAGCTCTACCCCCCCTCCCCCCCCGCGTGACATACGATACGCCAGCTCTAACCCCTCCCCCCCCGTGGCAGCTGATACGCCAGCTCTACCCCCCCCCCCTCCTCCCCCCCCGCGTGGCATACGATACGCCAGCTCTACCCCCCTCCTCCCCCCCTGCGTGGCATACGATACGCCAGCTCTACCTCCCTCCTCCCCCCGCGTGGCAACTGATACGCCAGCTCTACCCCCCTCCTCCCCCCCGCGTGGCAGCTGATACGCCAGCTCTACCCCCTCCTCCCCCCCCGCGTGGCAGACGATACGCCAGCTCTACCCCCTCCTCCCCCCCCCCGCGTGGCAGACGATACGCCAGCTCTACCCCCTCCTCCCCCCCCCCGCGTGGCAGACGATACGCCAGCTCTACCCCCTCCTCCCCCCCCCGCGTGGCAGACGATACGCCAGCTCTACCCCCTCTTCCCCCCCCCCCCGCGTGGCAGACGATACGCCAGCTCTACCCCCTCCCCCCCCCCCGCGTGGCAGACGATACGCCAGCTCTACCCCCTCCTCCCCCCCCCCCCGCGTGACATACGATACGCCAGCTCTACCCCCCTCCTCCCCCCGCGTGGCAGACGATACGCCAGCTCTACCCCCTCCTCCCCCCGCGTGGCATACGATACGCCAGCTCTACCCCCTCCCCCACACGGCCTTTACACTGACTTCACTTGCAGTTTTGATCCCTCTGATTTCCCTGTGATGAGGAAACCGTGGGCTGACCCCTTTTGTTCTCTACGGTTCAGAGAGATTTCTCTAGTTTCGTTCGTGTCTTCCAAAATAATCTAAGGGCGTGAAATATACGCGTAACAAAGAACACAGACAGGCGGCGTGTCCCAAGCTACACGGGAGAGCGCTCACTGCCCCCCCCCCGCCCAGTGGCACTTTATTTTTTATATCAAAGTAAAAAACACAGAACACGTCATCTATCAATTACTCAATTACAATCTAATTACTGGCTCAATGATTGGTCATCACAGCTAAAACTGATATTCTTAGGAATGTTAGGGGGCCGGATAAGCTAAGGTGTGTCCAGCTCCTCAGCGCCATCTTGCTCACAGTAATGTGTTAATAGCAGCGCGCTTCATTAACTTTATTGCTCTATATTCAGTACAAGCAAAGGAAAGAAGTGGCTTACCGAGGGTTTATTTCACCTTTATTAGCCACTATAGCATACAATGCAGAGAGAGGGGATGTTCACATATATATATATTCATTTTATTTATTCTGACCTCCATCCATCACACCTGTACCTGTGTCTCTCACTAAGATGTGTTGGCACTCCGAGCCTCGCCCCCATGTCACCATCTAACTCCAGCCTTGTGCTAATGAGGGCCAAAAGCTGGAAACACATATCTACAGGTAGGAATAGATTGTGACATATTCTTATATGCTATTACTGGGTACTGCCCACCCTGGTGGATGTAGGTTCTTTGGACATAGCTTTAAGGTCGAAGGGATTGCATGGGCCTGCTGACTGCAAAGGATTCTGGGAGAAATTTTATCCTCTGGCTTGTATGTCCCATTCATATACTTTCCATTTTAGGAATGCAGGCTCATAGG